>VDFB02281492.1:851569011-851685924 GCA_007258455.2 Sequoia sempervirens | reverse complement strand
AATTCAATATAGGAATTGCATTCCAATTTTGGGAAACCCAGTCATTGATATATCTTTTGGTGAATCTTTTACCTAGAAATCTTCTGATCAATGTCATAGATTCCAATTCCCTGCATCCTTGTCTGTAGGATTTGACACATCGATCCACACCTTAGCAATATTTGTCTTTGTTTTCCCATCGCTTCCCTTGTGGTCATCTGCATTATTTCCTTTCGCCTATTTCAATAGTTGTGATAGTAGTTGTTTATATAATGTCCAATATTTTTATCAATATTGGACCACTGCCAGGACTTTAAAGTTATTAGTGTTGATAATGACTACCCATAATTAAACAAAATGTAATTCTTTTGATCTAAAACAACCAATCATGTGATTCCACATCGGGCGTCAACAAAACATGTTGTGAATGCAATGTTGGTCCCACTTTTTGGGTCTTTTTGGACACCTTGACAAAAAGCATGCTAAACCTTAATTATAAGCAAGGGACTTGCCAAGTAAGCTGCTGTAAAAAATTGGGAGTGATTTGAAATTTCTGATAACTAGCATACATATACTAAATATTAATATATATAAAATACGCTGAGAGTTATCTTATCTTGATGTGCCTATTTTCATCAACTTATTCAAAACAACAGTAACTGCCCATATGCTATCACCATTTCAATCAATCAAATAATATATGAGCAAAATAAATCAAGCGGAAAGACTCAATAATGAAATAAAGCCAAAAAAGACTCAATAACACATTAGAGGTTAAACACAAAGATGCTTAGTTGTCTTATGAGTTCCTCGTGAAATTTGAATTGATTGATTTGAATTATAATTTGATTTTCAATACATATGTCCAATTTCTTCTTTAAACAAATAGGATATAGTTGTCAATTAAGATAAGATCAAAGATTAAATTTATGTATTTTCTTCACAAAGATACAAGATAAGGTAGCCAAACCCTAGTTTTGATTCTAGCGCGTATTAAGAAAATGTAACCTTGCCAAGTTCCAAACCAAATGAGCCCTAGCAAGTCCAACAGACTCAACTTAGGAGACTTTCCATCCCACTCAATAATAAAATAACCACATATAAAAAAACAATAAACCTTACGACTCCTTGAATATTTGTTTTGTTTTACTGTAACAACAAATTATAACAATGCAATTGGTTTCAAGAGGACTAAAGCCAAATTTGCGATAGTTAAACTCAAGTGAATCCAAAAAAATGTAAAGCCAAACCAACAGCAGGAGAATAAAGCCAAACGTGCAACCACGAAGTTTTGAAACGGTTATGATTCAACAACCTCTTTTAATAGAGGTCTTCATGAATTCAAAGATAAGAACATCTAAAGAAAGTTGTGAATAAAACATATTTAAAACTGCTTTAAAAACAAAGCAAAAAAACTAAAAAATATTGAAAAATAAATAAAAATAAAATAAATATACTATAATTAAATTAATTACAATTATTAATATTAAATTTGAATATATAAAAATGAAATCATTATAAAATTGATTATGATATAATAATAATGTTATATAAATACTAATTTATTATAATAGTTACTATAATTAAATTAATTACAATTATGAATATTGAATTTGAGTATTAATAACAATAAAAATGAAATCATTATAAAATTGATTATGATATAAAAAATAAGTATTTTAGAGTAAATAAGATATGAAATCGATTTAAAATCATTTTTAAATATGCTTTAAATCTATTAAAATCTGTTTGAAAAAATGTATGATTGTAGTTATGCTAGCTGCATGTCATTTGAATGTCAAATTCAATTTAAAGAATTTTTCCTTACATTGAATTTTTCTTTTTGATGGATGCCATTGTAATATGCCTCTCGGCGTAATAATTAGAAGCTCAAAGTTAGAGTGCTCAACTACTGGATCCTCTCCCCTAATTTATTAAAGATATGGATTTGAAGTTTTTTAATTGTGTAATTATATTTTCTTTATAAAATTTAATTAAATAAAAGATAAATTTTCAAGAAAACAACAAAAATCTAATTAAATTATTATTCTAGATATATAATATATTCTTATATTTTCATGTTTTAGATTTAATTTTACACTATATTAACATTTATGGGCAGTGTTTGAAGGATAACTACATTCAAAATTTGCTTAAACAATAAGATTAGCCTTCAAAAATATCCCTTACTCTTAACCCGAGTTTTGTTATTTTTTAAATTTTTTATTAAATTTTAATTTTTTACAATTTAATTATGAAATTTTAAAAATACACACACACACACATATATATATATATATCAGCTCATATATACATATATACAATTATAAATCAGCTCATATATATATGCTGATTTATAATTGTAAAATTTATAAATTTAATTGTTCTTATGAAGTTCTTTATATATGAAAAGCTAGTTGTTTTATTAGGTTAAGGAAAATAGATAGTAGCTCTTTGGGAAATTTAAAAGTTTGGCTATAAAAAGTTATTTAAAAGATTGTTGAAATTTGTAAGCACTCATAAAATTCAATAAAAGATTGTTGAAATTTGTAAGCACTCATAAAATTCAATAAGAACAAGGGATTGGAATTAAATAATTTTTGGAGCTCTTTTTAAAGTTAATAAGGAAAGGTTCTAACCAAAAAAATATTATTAATCATCATTTTAATAATTGTTAGTAGTTAGGTATTTAATATTTCTTCATCATTGTTTTCTAATAGGTTCACACTTTTAATATCTACAATACTATTGTTGGGGTGAAAAGTGCACACATTACATTTTTCCTTCTGTTATGGGCCCACTTTGATCTATTTTATCCCAATATGTAATGACTAGTGTAGTAGTGTCATGTGTCTACATAAAATTTGATACACAATATTATAACATACTATAACTTGAGTGTAAATTTATCTAAGTTTGATGTTTCTTAGTTGTCTTAGCTCTTGTTTCCCATCACTAATAATTGATATGAGAATTCCTTCAATGAGTCCCCTT
Organism: Sequoia sempervirens; assembly: GCA_007258455.2. NCBI lineage: Eukaryota > Viridiplantae > Streptophyta > Pinopsida > Cupressales > Cupressaceae > Sequoia > Sequoia sempervirens. Next base: position 851,682,951 of record VDFB02281492.1, on the reverse strand, counting down.
GGTCAAGATTTTGGCTTGGCATTGTCCTTTACTTTCTTCCGTATCCTAAATCTTTTGTATTTCTTCAAATTCACCTTTATGGACTTTCTTGTCACATTGCTTCTAACAAAATTTCAATTTTCCATGAACATTTGCACATCTAAACTCCGATTTCACACTAGATTTTGGTAATTCTCTCGAATGCCTCACCCACTCCCCTAAATTCTACTGTTGGTTATTAATGGTTGGATTTGACCCCTTGAAGCTAGACAAACACATTGAAACCTCTGAAATACCATTTCTCATCCCAGGCATGGATTCATGTGCAAATTTCAATGTAGGATGAAGATGATTGACATGAATGTTGTAATTAAAACCTAGTTATTATTAATCTATATGTAGGGTGTCAAGGTACTCATTTGATTAGGGGAATGCAATTTTACTACCATAGGTCATCCAGTGATGGATATAAGGATGATTTGATTATAGGTTTTCATGTTGCACATTTATTGTATTTGACTTGTAGAACTTCCATGTTACTTACAAATCATATGATGGCTGTTAAAATACATGGTAATTGTATATATATATATGCACATTGATTTTGTGTAATAAGGGTTACTTGCTAAGGAATTTTCTTGACTATAAGCATGATCTCAAGCTAGTTTTAGAGCATCAAGTGATGCATATCTAGTTTAGAAGGGAATGGGTATACTCACAATTCATAGGACAAGTTTTTAAATGATAATAATATGTGTAAGTGGTATGCCTCCTGGTAATCTATATATCATTCAAGGGGTGCTCAAACCTCATTTTAGATCCCCTATTGCCACATCTTTTTTGGCATGAATATAGGAGGGGTTAAATGAAAGTGTGACAACTTCTAATTTCATTGTAAAGCTTTTGTGATGATCTTTCCTTTGTTTTATAGGGTTTTTTGTTGTATTGAGATGGATTATTAAGTATGTTCATTCACATGAAGTACTATGTATAATTTTTATGGCAATGCACATCTGGTTCTACTTATGCTTTGTATATGTTATCATTCTATTGCCCAACAAAGTAGGTACCAATTTAACTGGTGAGAAGCTAAGCATCTTTTATTTGATCATTCATTTTTCCTTACTATATTAGGAATATATTAGAGTATTACATACTACCATGATTTAATATTATAACTTAGGGCTCATTCTAAGTGGGCACAAACTATTGAGTTTGTTAGAGAATCATATCACTCATGGATACACCTTAAATTTGTGTATGAATTTTAAGTGTATTCACTTGTAGGGATATAATATTGTTGTCATATTTAGGTGCATATGCAAGGGTGTAGATATCAAATTTATCAAGGTTTTAGAAGTAGCTATTTAGTCTTTGGCCTAATGAAAAATATTAGGGTAAAGTGTACAATGGGTTTAGTTGTTGCAACTGTAGTCATGTCCATGATTTATGTGATTAATGTATTGTTAAGGGTACCTCTATGAATATCCTTATGGATTTAGTTAAGCCCAAAATGAAGGAGAGAATAACCCACTCTCAACAATTGGCCTTTAATCATCCACACTTTATTGATGAGTTCTTGCTTTATCTTTGTGAAGAAAAATCCCTAGGCTTGAGGATAGGATAATAATCTTGTTGGGAAATGTGCCTTAAGCTTACTGACATAAAACTCCTGAAAGGGGAAAGTCGGTGAGACCCTCTGAATGTCTTACCGACTAGCAGTTGTGTTCTAAACTTCTGAAGTGCTCATATTGCCAAGACTTTGATCCTGTCTTGCCGATGGGAGTCATCGACAATACATGTCTATCGTTGGGAGTTTTCCATCTCATTCTGCCCGGACAAACCTCTTGCCGACGGGTTGGTTTCTAGTGGTTATCAGGGAGACTCGTGGCATTGGGGAGAGGCATGAACCTTTAGAGTGACTCATTCCAATAGAGTATGTCTTGCCGACGATCTTACACAAGAATGTCTTTGGGGTGACATGAAGGCTCGATAAGAGTCTAACCGATGGATGTTTCTCTCGCCGACAGTTGTGTATTCGGTATGAACTCTTGGCGATAGTGTTTCTCTCGCTGAAAGTCTATGTTTGATATGAACTCTTGTTGAGAGTGCTAGTCTCGCTGACAAATTTGTTTATGAATTGCCGATGGATCTCCATGCGATGAAATTTGGTGTAACCTCTTGCCGATGGTGTTGCTCTTGTCGATAGACTGGTTGGAGTAATATGAACTGCTGGGTATGCCTTCGATGTGATCTCCTGCCAATGACTGTTGGTCTCACCGATAGACAGGTGCTTTCTGTGAGAACTCTTGCCGATGGTTTTCCTCTTGCCGATGGGTATGAACATCGGTATGACATTAAGGTTCTATAAGACTCTCAACGATAGTGAAACTCTTACCGATAGATCTGCACAAGCTAGATTTGTGTTCTGTATGATGTCTCATCGATAGCGGTGGTCTTGCCGATGGTTTTGTGATCAGGCATTGTGGCATCGGGGAGACACGACCTAATGTCTCACCGACATGTGATTCCGTTTGAACTTATTTGACCGAATGACTATCCTACGTGGTCTATTTTGGACCAATCAGAGAAGTGGAATGTGAACCGTTAGCAATTGGACTGTTGCGACCGTTCCTATGAGGGAGATGAATAGACTGTGAGAGAATGGATTACTCTCTGGAAATGGCGGATGATGATTGACAATGTGAGATAATGAAATGTTGCTCAATTGAACACAAATTGATCTCAGTGAATTCTTTGTATGTTTTCTGAGAGCTATTCTGTACAAGATTGATCAGTGAATGTTGCTGCTATAAATTGACATCAAAAAGTGAAGTCTGTACTCTATATGTAATTTTGTTTACTGTAATACAAAGAGGCTTTTCTTGGTGTGGTGGGTTTTTCTCTTGTAAGGGTTTTCCCACGTAAATCTCGTGTCCAATTGTGTATGTTCATTTCTTTGTTCTATTATTCCTTTCAAGTGTATCTTAATGAACTGTAATTGTAAAATTTAAAGTCCTATCTACATTCTTCCCTGAGGTTTTGACGTTAGGAGAGTTTGTTTTGCACCTAAGCTTTCCTTACAAGTGGTATCAAATCCTAGCCAGTTGTGTTATCCTTGTGGGTACGTTGGGTTTTTTGAGTCAATTTTGTTTAGTGGGAGTCTTGTAGAATTCTGGTAATTCAAATTACAAATTAAGAGGGAAAGAACGTCAGGAAAGATTGAAATTGAGAAATTCAATGGCAACAATTTTGAGTTGTGGAAACTTAAAATGGAAAATATGTTAGTTGACCATGATCTTTGGCTTGCTGTGTTTGGAATGAAACCTACAGGCATGAAGCAAGAGGATTGGGACCTTGTAGATCAAAAATCAAAGGGGCTAATAAGGCTCTATTTAGTAGACTCTGTCCTTCTAAATGTTCATGAAGAAAAGACAACATCCTCTTTGTGGAAAAGACTGGGAGCTATTTATCACGGCAAGTCCTTGGTGAATAAGTTATTCTTGAGGAAGAAGCTATACTCTTTGAAAATGCAGGAAGGAGTGTTTGTTGCTGATCATTTGAATGCTTTCAACATGCTAATTGCTCAGTTAGCATCTATGGGTGTGAAGATTGATGAAGAAGATCGTTGTATTCTATTGTTATGTTCTTTGCCAAATTCTTGGAATCACTTGGTGATGGCTATTGGGAGTACGACATCCACTTTTAAGATGGAAGATGTTGTCGCTTCTTTGTTATCAGAAGAGATGAGAAGAAAATCTTCTGAGATGGCGAAAGAGGCTCTTGCTATTAGAGGCAGATCGAAAGAAAAAGGAAAGAAGAAGGACAAGAAGTCCAAATCCAAATAAGAAGGGAGATCAAAGTCTCCTAGCAAGAAGTCCAAGGTGAAGTGCTGGAATTGTGGGAAACCTGGTCATGTTTGAAAGGATTATAAAGAGGAGAAAAAGAAGAAGAAGAAGTATTCTTCCAACAATGATGGTTGAAGGGGTGTATTTGGAAAGTGATGCAGATGCGTTCATTGCAGCCTTGGCTACATAGGCATCAGATGATGTCTGGCTGATTGATTAAGGAGCATCTTTCCACATGACATCTCATAGAGACTGGTTCACTAAGTATGAAAAATATGATGGTTGAAGGGGTGTATTTGGAAAGTGATTCATCTTTGGAAATAGTTGGCTGTGGAAGAGTCAGAATTCAATTTCCTGATGGAAGAGTGAAGGGAATCAATGATGTAATGCATATACCGGGTCTGGCTTGAAACGTATTTTCTGTTAGTAAGCTGAACAATATTGGAGTGCAAGTCACGTTCTTTGGAAATGGCTGCAAGATGACTAGAGGCTCAATGGTGCTAGTTAGGGGTGCTCGTATTGGTACCTTGTATAAGCTGGATGCACATGCTATGCAATGCAATAGTGTCTCTGTAAAGTCACAGAAGGCTACTCATGGCGAAAAGGAGGAAAAGTTCCTGATAGTGCAAACTCTATGGAATTTAAACTTCCAACAGAAAAGACTATGCTCTAACATCATAGGCTTGGCCACATTGGTGAAAAAGGTTTAAAAACCTTGAAAAATAAAAACTTGGTTGAAGGGCTTGATGATTGTAACCTTGAATTCGAATTTTGTGAACATTGTATATATGGTAAACAACACCGTGTTTCTTTTTACTCCAGTCCTCACAAATCTTCTGGTTTACTTGACTACATACATTCTGATGTTTTTGGTCCAGTAAATGTTCCTTCTTTGTCTAAATCAAGATATTATGTATCGTTCATTGATGATTATTCAAGAAGGGCATTTGTTTATTTTTTGAAAAGTAAACTAGAAGTGTTCAGTCGTTTTAAGGAATTTAAAAACCTTGTGGAAAATTAGACTAGAAGAAAAATAAAATGTTTAAGGACTGACAGTGGCAGTGAGTTTTGTTCTGATGAGTTCGAAAGGTATTTGTAAAGATCATGGGATTAAAAGACATAAAACTACACCCTACACTCCACAACAAAATGGAGTTGCTGAAAGGTTCAACAAGACAATGATGGAAAGAGCATGAAGTATGCTAAGCAGTGCTGGCTTGGAGGAGAAGTTCTAGGCTTAGGCAGTTGCAACAACATGTTATTTAATAAACCGTTCTTCGAATTATGCTCTTGTTGAGAAAACACCTTTGGAAGCATGGTTTGGAAAGAAGCCCTCTCAGAGACACATTCGTGTTTTTGGCTGTGAGACATATGCATATGTGCCAAATGAAAAAAGATCTAAATTGGAAAACAAGGTTGTTAAATGTATTTTTATTGGTTATAGTGCTAGCATAAAAGGATACAAGCTTTGGAATCCTAATACGGAGAAGGTTCTATACAACAGGAGTGTTATTTTTCATGAGTTGAAGCCTTCTACTTTGGATCTACAGTCGGAGACAAAATCAGAAAATAAAAAGGATGTAGTTGAAATTCCTCCGACACCAGATAAAGAGGAATTGAAAATTCAAAATGTTCATGAAACTGAGGAGAGCTCAAGTAGCTCTAAGAGTTCTGAAGAAGATCAACCTCAGCCTCAGCCTGTGAGGAGGTCAACACGTGAAAGAAAGCAAAAAGATAGGTATGGGTTTTCTTTGTTAGATTCTACTTGTGCCTATGCTTTAATTTATAGCACTGATGAGCCTAGGACTGTGAAAGAGGTATTTAGAATGTCTGATTCAAACTCTTGGTTGGAAGCCATGAATGAAGAAATTGCATCATTAGAAAAGAATGATACTTGGATTTTGGTGCCCTTGCCTGAAGGCAGAAAAGCTATTGGTTGCAAATGGGTATTTAAAAGGAAAATAGGTCTGGATGGCAATGTGGAAAAGTATAAGGCGAGGTTGGTTGTGAAGGGATATTCCTAGGTAGAGGGAATTGATTATGGAGAAATTTTTTCTCCTGTAGCTAAGCTGACGTCTATCAGATTTCTTTTGTCACTTGTAGCAGCGTATAACTTAGAGATTGAATAGATGGATGTGAAGACAACATTTCTTCATGGTGACCTTGAAGAAGAAATTTACATGTCCCAACTTGAGCACTTTGTGGAAATAGGTAAATAAAAATTAGTTTACAAGTTGAAAAAATCTCTGTATGGATTAAAACAATCTCCTAGAATGTGGTACCAGAAGTTTGACACTTTTGCTTTGTCATTGGGGTTTGTAAGATCGAAATATGATCATTGTGTGTATTACAAAGCTGAAAATGATCGTGTTCTTATTATTGCTCTCTATGTTGATGATATGTTGTTCATAGGCAATAGTAAGTTAATGATTTCTGATCTAAAATCTCAGTTGTCTGCAAATTTCAAAATGAGAGATCTTGGTGTAGCTAGGTATATTCTGGGAATGGAAATAACCAGGGACAAGAAGAGTAGAAAACTTTGGCTCAGTCAGAGTAAGTATATTAATACTGTTTTGGAGAGATTTTGTATGACTGATTGCAAGCATCTAGTTGTTCTAGTTTTGTAGGGAATGAAGCTATCTGTTGAAGACTGTCCAAAATATCCTATTGAGATAGAGGACATGACCAGAGTGCCTTATGCTAGTGCAGTTGATAGCTTGATGTATGCAATGGCCTATACAAGGCTAGACATTGCCCAAGCAGTGGGAGTACTTAGTCATTTTATGGAAAATCTTGGAAGGACACATTGGGATGCTGTGAAAAGAGTGTTTAGATATCTGAAGGGCACTTCAGAATATGATTTGTGTTACCATGGGAATTTGGTTGAATCACAGAGGAATCTCAACATTCGAGGCTATGTGGATTCTGATTGGGCAGGGGACATTGGCAGCAGAAGATCCACCAGTGGATATATTTTCATGATGAATGGTGGTGCAGTTAGTTGGATGAGTAAGCGGCAGGCTGTAGTCACTTTGTCCACTACAAAGGCAGAATACATGGCAGCAACACATGCCTGTAAAGAAGCAATCTGGTTAAAACATTTGTGTTCTAACATTGGGTTTGATGCAGGGAAAATTACAATTTACTGTGACAATCAGAGTGCTATTTTTTTGGCGAAATATCCTACTTTCCATGCCAGGATGAAACATATTGATGTGCAGTATCATTTTGTACGAGATATGGTGGAGGATGGAAAGGTCTCTTTAGAAAAAGTGGATACTCTGGAAAATGTTGTAGATGCATTGACGAAACCAGTGAGCACAGACAAGTTCAGGTGGTGTTCTAGTTCGATGGGCCTTAGTGCCCATGAATTTTAGTAGTTTTGTTGTGCTTTAGAGGTGTTAGTAAGATCTTCGTCAAGTGGGAGATTGTTGGAAAATGTGCCTCAAGCTTACTGACATGAAACTCCTGAAAGGGAAAAGTCGGTGAGACCCTCTGAATGTCTTACCGACTAGTAGCTATGTTCTAAACTTTTGAAGTGCTTAGATCGCCAAGAATTTGATCCTGTCTTGCTGACGGGAGTCATCGGAAAGACATGTCTATCGCTGTGAGTTTTCCATCTCATTCCATATGGACAAACCTCTTGCCAATGGGTTGGTTTCTAGTGGTTTTCGGGGAGACTTGTGGTGACGAGTGGCATCAGGGAGAGGCATGAACCTTCAGAGTGACTCATTCCTACAGAGTATATCTCGCCAATGGTCTTACACAAGAATGTCTTCGGGGTGACATGAAGGCTCGATAAGAGTCTAACCGATGGATGTTTCTCTCGCCGACAGTTGTGTATTCGGTATGAACTCTTGGTGATAACGTTTCTCTCGCCAACAGTCTGTGTTCAATATGAACTCTTGCCAAGAGTGCTAGTCTCACCAACGGATTTGTTTATGAACTGCCAATGGATCTCCATGCGATGAACTTCGGTGTAACCTCTTGCCGATGGTGTTGCTCTTGCCGATAGACTGGTCAGAGTAATATGAACTATCGGGTATGCCTTCGGTGTGATCTCCTGCCGATGAGTGTTGGTCTCGCTGACAGACAGGTGCTTTCAGTGAGAACTCTTGCCGATGGTTTTCCTCTCGTCGACGGGTATGAACATCGGTATGACATAAAGGTTCTATAAGACTCTTAGCGATAGTGAAACTCTTGCCGATAGATCTACACAAGCTGGATTTGTGTTTGGTATGATGTCTCACCGATAGCGGTGGTCTTACTAATGGTTCTATGATCGGGCATTGTGGCATCGGGGAGACACAGCCTAGTGTCTCATCAACATGCAATTTTATTTGAACTTCTTTGACTGAATGATTATCCTACGTGGTTTGTTTTGAACCAATCAGAGAAGCGGAATGTGAACCATTAGCAGTTGGACTGTTGTGACCGTTCCTATGAGGGAGATGAATAGACTGTGAGAGAATGGATTACTCTCTGGCAATGGCAGATGACGATGGACAGTGTGAGATAATGAAATGTTGCTCGATTGAACACAAATTGATTTGAGTGAATTATTTGTATGTTTTCTGAGAGCTATTATGTACAAGATTGATCAGTGAATGTTACTGCTGTAAATTGACATCAGAAAGTGAAGTCTATACTCTGTATGTAATTTTGTTTACTGTAATACAAAGAGGCTTTTCTTGGTGTGGTGGGTTTTTCTCCCATAAGGGTTTTCCCATGTAAATCTGGTGTCCAATTGTGTATGCTCATTTCTTTGTTTTGTTATTCCTTTCAAGTGTATCTTAATGAACTATAATTGTAAAATTTAAAGTCCTATCTACATTCTTCCCTGAGGTTTTGACGTTAGGAGAGTTTGTTCTGCACCTAAGCTTTCCTTACAAATCTAAGTTTATGGAGTTGTGATTTTAGGACCCAACACATAACATGATATTAAATTAAACTAAACACCATACATATAGAGGGCCTAAATTTGATTTATAGTTTACTAATTCTCTACATTGGGTTGAATCTATGACTATTAATTTGAACCTACTTTAGATCTTCTACTATGGATTTGACCCTTGAACTTTCAAATTCAAATTTAAAATATGGGCCTAGGTAAAACCCCTTCCTACTATTCATTACTTGAGACTTGAGAATGGAATGCTAAAGTTACATGCTATGTTTTTGAATAAAAATATAAACCCTAATTCATTCTAATTGTCTAGGTTACATCTGGAAAGATTACTCAATCACATGTTGCATCATTATTAAAAGAGAATAAGAAGATCACAATTATTTGGTATATCTTTAAATTTGTACATGAAATTGAGTCAATTTCTAGTGTTTGAATAAGAAAAAAAGGGGGAATCAAGTTGCCTCCTACACCTACCACATCAAACTCTACTAGTATATATCACTATCATCATATTTAGACAGCTAAGGGAAAAAGGATTTTTAATATCAAAACTATTCAGGTTGAATATGGGGATCAAAGGACAAATCTAAAAATTTACACATCGTTCACACAAAGTATAAATGGATGAGAGATATATATAATTGATTCAATAGTCTACAATCATGATCTAGCACAATTTTGAGCATAAAATACAACGATGAATCCCCAAGGGTCATTTGTGATAAAGTGCATTTACTTTATTTATTAATTTTAGTAATTATTATTTTTTTGGATAAAAATAAAAATTATATTCATAAAGGCTTAATTGCAGGAACCATAGAGACTTCTAGATGGCCACAACCACCATAATACAAAGCAGAAAAAGAATCCACACGAGATCTCTACAAATCCAACTAACAGAAAACATAAAAGAGCAACACATCCCAATAGTCCTTATCACCTCCAATCTTGGCCTACCAATATTAATTCCTTTTGTCCTTATAAAGAATTTGATCAAGAATTTTGACACAATCCTGGTCTAGATCTCCCTAATTCTCTACATGCCAACCATACACTTTTCCAAAGGCCCATTTGGCTAAGCAATCAACAACCTTGAATCTATTCCCTAGGAACATGAACAAATGATATAACTTCAAACTTTATGGCTAAGCAAAAAATCTTCTTAGCCACCCATGCTAACCTCTAAAAAAACCCTAAAAAAATTAATGTATTCAAAAGGTTGAAAAGAATCATAGATTCAGTCTCGTAAATAATATTTTTCCAGCCCCTAGCACAAGCCCTCTCAAGAGCATAGAGAATAGACCAAGCTTCCATCAAATTGTTAGAACATCAAAATAACCAAGGAGGAAGAGAATAAAAATTGAAGAAAACATGTATAAATTCATGGCCAATACCCCCTATACTAGCTAGAATTGGGTTGCCCCTTGAGGATCCATCAATATTGATTTTAAGGAAGTCACCAGGAGGAGCATACTACATACCTTAATGCTTCACCTTTCTAACATGCTAAATTATATTAACTAACCTATTATGTGAAGCAGAAGAAAATGATAACTCCAAGTGATTGGCAATATGTTGATCTAAAGAAGTCAGAGGAACTTTGAACGTCAAATAATTTGACCTCAATAGTCTCCTTGAGCATACCTTTTATTTAATACCAAACTTGAATAAATTAATTTTTATCATTTTGAAATATGCGGTGATTTCTTTCCAATCATATTTTCCAAAGGATAAAAGGAGGCCAATATCCCAAGTGCAGCTAGAAGAAAAAAGGTTAAAGTTGGGGGTCTACCCGAACTATTCTTGAACTCAAACAAGGAGTTGGGATGAAAATTAGGTTTATTTCGTAGTTTCCACCAAATCTTCCATAATTTAATAAAAAATGGAATTGAATGAAAAGGTTATTTGTGCTCTCCTAACTTGCGCCACAACGAATACAAAGGAAGGGCCCATAAAACATCTCTTGCATATATATTCCCAAATGAGGCATTTGTTTTGACTCAATAGCCTTAAAAATAAATTACACTTCGATTAGCCAATATTGTTCCAAATTCTCTCCCATCTAGGAAAATCCACACATCTTCCTTTTTGCATTACCAAAGAATGATAAACAAACTTAACAAAATACTCAACTTTAGGATTAAATACTTAAGCAAGAATATGTGGATCCTTCAAAAGGCTACACAATCTATTAGCCAAAATTGAAGAGAAATTTTCCTTGTCTTCAATCAAACCTCGTTGAGGCCAAGTTTTTGGATCCTTCCAACCATGAAGCAAGGCTCTTTACATGGAATGACTACATTTAAAGTTAGCCACCTTAGACCACCTAGCTGCTAAAAAGATATCATGAAGAGGTTGAAGATGGGGAAAATAAGAGATAATAGGAGAATGATTGTCCTAAGAGTCATCCCAAAATAAAAGAATGTTGTCTTTATTAATAATCCATAATAGACCCTGCTTATTAAGAAAAGTTCCCTTTTTTAAAGTGTTGCAAATAATTGACCCTTTCCCATTCAACTCTATCCATGGAACATCTTCTACAACCACCCCTCCCAAATATTTGAAATTCAAAATATTGGCCTAGGGCTGCTCAATATTCTTGCACCATCTCCAAAATAATTTGGTAGATAAGGCTTGGAAATTGAGCTCAAAATGATAAATACCCAAGCCCCCAACTCTCTCGGAATGCCACATAATATCCAACTCACAAGGCTCCATTTTAGAGAGTCTAAATTTCTAGTGTAGAGAAATTTTCAAGAAAGAGCATCAAACTCCTTGAGAATTTTTTTGGGGGATGCTAAAATCAAGAATATATATTGACAAGGGCTGCAAAATTGATTTCAAAAGAATCATTCTACTAGCAAAGGATAACCAATGAAAGGTCCAATGGCTTACTTTCCTATGAAATTTATCTAAAATAGTTTTTTTAGTGTTCTCTTCTAAGGTTACTAGTTGAGAGAGGAATTCCTAAATATTCCAAAGGAAAACTCCTAATTTGGAAATAAAGAATTCCTACAATTTGACATTGAATAGCCTTAGGAGTATGGAGGAAATAAATGCTTGATTTTCCTCATCAATTTTTTGTTCCAAAAAAATAAGTAGATGTTTAGAACTCTTCTAAAACTTATTGCATCATCAATTTTAGCCATACCCATCAAGGAAATATCATCTACAAAGTACAAATGAGTTTGATAACCAAGATTGAGTCTAGGACTATCCTTGAATAAGCCCAATCAATTTAAAATGCTTCAACAACCTACTCAAACCTACAACCATCAAAATAAACAAAAATGGAGATAGAGGGTCTCCTTTTCTACGACCTTTGGATACAAAGGAATGAGCTTATGGGATATCATTGATAAGAATAAAAAAGGAAGTTGAGATCACACAAATCATAACCCAATCAATCTATTTTGAGTTGAACCAAAAAGCTATCAAAATATTATGAAGAAATGACCAATTGACCCTATCATAGGCCTTACACATGTCAAGTTTAATGAACACAGCCTTCTCCTTAGCACCATCCATAGAATGAATGGATTCAAAAGCAACCAAAATACCATCAATAATTTATCATCCTTCCAAAAATCCTCCTTATTCAAGAGAAATAAGAGAACCTAGACATTTATTTAACCTTTTTGCAATAATTTTTGTGACTATTTTATAAAACATCTATTTTTTTTTTTGTGATTCTCTTACTACCTCTAATAGATCAAATTTTAGAATCTCTCAAATACTTGAAGTAATTCTACAAAAAAACCATCTGAGCTAGGAGCTTTGTCTTTCTTCATCTGGAATACCACCTTTTCAAGATCTTCTAAGGATATGTTCACCAAAAGTGTCATTCATATATTTAGATACTAAATAGGGGATACAATCAAGGATGAGTCTCTCTTCTTCCAAGGCTTGATAATCTTGCTTTGTGAACAAAGAAGAAAAGTATCTAATAGCCTCCTTGGAAATGTCCTAGAAAGAGGATAACTTATTGCTCTACATCGAGATGAGGGAACCAAGAAAATTTCCACTCCTTTGATCTTTTACAAAATTGTGGAAGAAAGATATATTCTTGTCACCTTCCTGAAGCCAATCTATATAGTATTTCTATTTCTTTAAAAATATTTCCTAAGATCCCATCTAGCTAATTCTTTGGAACAAGAAACTTCCTCCTCTAAAAGCTCCACAATCAAACCTTCATCTCTAATCTAGTAAGAAATTTTCTCAAGATTATTTTGAAGAGAACATTTTGAATGGAAAATATTTCTAAAGGAGTATTTATTCCATCTCTTAAGCTTGTATTTAACAAATTGAAGCCTTTTGAAAAAGGAATACATCATTGTCCCAAAAGTAGGATTTCCTTTATCCCACCAACTTTGTATGAGATTAAACAACTTTGAAGCCTAAAGCCACGTGAGTTGAAACTTGAATGGAGGATACTTTGGGAGACTAAAGATTGAAGAAGAGAATTTGATTGAACAATGGTCATAACCTTTCCAACCCAGGAATTTTGAAAAAGAAGCCCACCTATCCCCAATCTAGTGATATGAGACCAAAAACCTATCCAATCTTTTTAAAATTGAGTTAGCTCCACATCTTTTGTTGATCCAAGTGAATTTACCATTTCTAGGAACCACATCTACCAAATTAAGGAAGGATACATTCTCTCTTAATAGAGTAGAAGGACCAAGATAATCAATTCCCCCCCTTTTCTCATTTAAATTAGCTATTGCATTGAAATCCCCTACTAAAATCCAAGGGAAAGAACGATCTAAAGAACAAATAAATCTAACATGGGCCCGAAGTGAACCTTACCTAAAAATTTATAAAGGCACACATACATTTGTGAGCAAGAGAGATTCATCTGTACCAAATCAAGATACCACCAACAAAATTGAATTTCTATTCCCAAAACACCAAGATAGGGTAATGTTGCAAGGATTCCAAAAATAAGCCAATCCTCTAGAATTACCAAGGGATCCAATGCAAAGACACTGACCACCTTGCCAAATTCTATAGGTAATTTGTGTCATATCTTCCATAGATAACTTTTTTTCCTAAAAGAAATCTATATTTGGTCTATATTCATGGATAAGATGTCTAGGGATGATACTCAAACCCCTCAAATTCCAAGATAGTATAATCATTTTGAATGGTTAGAGAAATGAGTGTCAATTGTTTTAATAGCACTTGATTCTATTAACTCCCCAATCAACTTAACCTTATCTTGATCTTTTTTCTCCCTACTTTTGAATCCTTATCAAGACCCCCTTTTTAATTATTTTTGTTGGAGCCCTGACAAGAGGGGGACTTTATTTTTCGTCTCATCTGTTGTCCCTTTATCAAGTATAGTTTGATAATTACTTGAATTTATCTGTCTCCTTTTGCATTAGATTTGAAGGCAAAGACTCCTCAATTGCATGTGTATCCAAAGCTTCTTCAAAATTGACATCCCCATCAAGGTGACCAAAAATATAATCCTTACCAACCAATAAAGGGCCATGAAATTCAAGAGAAATAATTGAATTAGAGGGTAATAAATTGTTACCTAAATTTGATGCATGCATTTCTTTGTCAGATTTAGCAACAAATTGATTCATTGCATTCTTATCCTCAAAGCTTTCTAATATATCAAATTTGTTACTTGAGATCGCCTTAGAAAAAAATGATGAACATTCATTCTTCCTCTATTACAAGACTGCATAGAAATAAAACCATTTGAATCAGGTTCAACAATAACTGATGCTTTTCCTTTTGTATCTCCATTCACTTTCATCTTAGGAGCACCTTTTTGAGGAGGAGTCTCAGAGACACATTTTTGGTAATTTCTCTAAAGATTCCCATAATCATGAAAAATATGACATTTGAACAAAAGGGCTTCATAATCCACCTATTGGATCCATATCATATTTCCTAATCAAATTTCTAAAGAATCAGGTAACAAATTATTAGGATAAATTTATACATAGATATGGGCATACATAGTAACGTTTCTCTCAAGAGTCTGATGGGAGGGGCCCAAGGGTTTTCCAATGATAATTTCTATGGAATGAAGAATATCAAGTCTCTAAAATTCCATGGGTAGTCTAAGGAGATGAATCCACACAAAAATATGGGAGACAAGATCCTATAATGGATCAAATCCAATATGCCATGGTTTGATAAGTAGACCTGATTGATTGTGAAAATATGGTCCTCCTTCAAAATACTAATGTTTATATACCATTATAGTAAAGACGGTGAGGAAAAAGCCCTTAGTAGCCAAAAAAACCTCCAAATCACCTTTAGGATGCCATGCATTACGAACCCAATTTTCTAAGAGAGGTAAAGTAACACAAAAACCCATGAATTTACA
Source organism: Sequoia sempervirens (assembly GCA_007258455.2). Classification (NCBI taxonomy): domain Eukaryota; kingdom Viridiplantae; phylum Streptophyta; class Pinopsida; order Cupressales; family Cupressaceae; genus Sequoia; species Sequoia sempervirens. Next base: position 851,667,866 of record VDFB02281492.1, on the reverse strand, counting down.
AATTAAGGCATGTTCATCTAAATAAAGCATGTCCTTAGCAATAATTTCTAGGTTGGTAACCACAATGGATCTTTTAGCACTCTTTTTCAAACATCCACTTGATCTAGAGCTATTATCCATTCTTTTATCAATCTTGGCCTCATATGTAGCTTGCATGAGGAAATTTTTCATATCCATATTCTTAGAATTCAAGCTCTCATCCATTTGAACAATGTATTTAAAGGAAGCAGTCCACTCGAGTCCCCTCCATATCTATCCATAAGAAGTAATTAGAATGAATCGAATATTGAACTACTGAAGGAAAACACAAAAGGAAGATCATTACACACACATGCAACACATATGTCACACATGAAATGACACCAAGAAAAAAATTATAGAACCCTAAAAAATTCCTATAAAAAATGGAGAATATTCAACCAACTTCGAAGCCCCAATGGCTTTAATGAAAACTGCACCCAAAAAACCCACTTATGATCACAAAACTCTTGTAAACATAAACCAAACGTTGGAAGAAAATATTAAAAACCCTGACCAATCACTTTGAAGACCAACCACACTAGAAGAAATCTCATAATGATGAAGAAAGAGGCCACCCCAAGGGAAGCATGTGGTCATGTAGTCATGCATAAGCATGACTTAGGTTGCTTGAAACCCTTGCATGTGCCCATCTCTTCCTTCCATCATTAATTTTTGTAATTAATTATAGTATGTGCGTGCATAATTATTCTAGTCTTAACTCTAGTATCTAGATGTGATTAACTATTATTTGTTACATTTAATTAACCCTTGATTTTGTGTGTGGGTTGTTGCTTATTTCCTCATGACTATATATGTAATATGATCCAAAATATTTATACTAAAATGTTATAAAGTCTTTTTCAAAAAAAATTCTTGTTTTCATGGATAAAAAATCTTTACTCTTTAAACTAATATGATATTTTTTATTTAAAAATGGTATTATAAAATGCTACTATTGTAAGGGAATAAACCACACTTACATAAATATTTAGGTTAATTATATTAATAAAACAACTGCATAAAATAATCAACCTTGATATACAAATTGGTACTAGAAATAATTAAGTATTGAATTGCCTACATAAATTAAATGAATTTAAATGTGATATTTAGGTCAAGGTCTAATAATGCAATATACTATTGAAGATGTCTGAGATGCATTTATCCAAATAGAATCTCTCAGAATTTATAAATTGATTGTACTTCACTCTAGTTTAAATTTGTATTCATGGAACTAATATGCATGTGTGCAATTGTAAATTAATGTGCAAAATTTAACCTATGTCTACAAAAATGAGTTGGTAGAAATTTGATGAAAAAAAATATTTTCCTTGATATTTTGATGTCTGAATCATAAAAAGGAATAGATTATGTTTACAATGATCTTTTGGGAGTCTACTAGATCATGAATTTTATGTGATCCTCAATTAGACCTCTAATTGGATTAATTCAATGATGATGTGCCATGATTCAAGACAACAAGAAAGCATACATGATTTATATGATGATGATGCAAGTTTATGCAATTAAGATTCTCTAAGATTCTAATATGATGCTTTGACATGAGTTCTCACATTATAATACTTATTAATTTAAATTAATTAGGTTAGCCTTTAAATACACTACCCTAGTGTGTAATTTAAAATAAGTCATGCTTAGTTAGCTCATAATCACTAACTAGGGAGAGAAACATGGGTCAAAACTAATAAATTTAAATTTAAAAGTTTATGGTTCAAATTGTGGCTATAAAAATGATCTGGGTCAATTTTGTATCTATGAATCTAAACCAAGTGATGAATGATAGATATGTACATTTGCATTTGGATCCTAAGGATAAGTGATGGTGGTGATACACTAAGAAAAGTTTATTTGTCCACTTTTACTCAAAAATATGCCATCTTGCACAACTTTCAATACATAAAGGACAACTCAATCATCATGGACTCATGATATAAGGGAAAATGACATGTATATGTGATTTTTACCATTATACTTTTCCCCTACTTTGAATTACATGCAAACTACAATGAGGATATGTGTCAAAGTAAAATCAAGAAGCTACCGTGGAAATTAAATATTGTTTTAACTCTATAAAGATATGAGTATGCTCAATGTATACATACTAGATGTCAAACATGCTCATTATCCTTGCAATGAGTGGTCCATTAAATGACTTGCAAAATTAAAAAAAATTCCATGAGTAGCATCTGTCAAACATTTACAATATACACTAACTATAAATTGCTTAAAAAGTAAAACTAAAGAGGATAGGGGTAACATAATATGTCTAAGCTAAAAGTGAAATATTTAGCTATGCGAATTATTATGACAACACTAGTAGATTGGTAAAGCTCCTTCAACATGAGAATAACTATGAACTTGTTGTTGAATAGCTCACAAAATAAGCATTCATGACATAAAGCCCCTCTAATTAGTTACAAATAAAGGATGAGAGGACTATAAGCTAAGGAGAAAAAGATACATGATCATGATTAAACATGTAAAATATATCATCGTATGAAAAGCATGTAATAATATAAGATGTGATCACAAAAGTACATATAATAATACTAGACAAGGACCATGTAATCATAAGTAAGATTTAATATTTAAATATGATAAATATGATAATATATAAGAATTTTAGCATAAGATAACCATGTAGCATGCAAATATCATAGACATATATAACATGTAAGAAGTATAAGATGTAAACATTAGAAACATTAGAGCCACGATAAAGATAAGCACAAGGGTTAGGAACCATAAACATGGAACATCATAAATCATGAAATAGGAACACAACAAGGATCATGTGAAACATAAGTTGCAAATATGAAACATATGAATACATAGAGTTCAAATAAGGAACATAAGAAAGCATAGAAGCCATGCATGGAAAATATAAAAGCATACAATAAAAAGAAAGATGCCCATGATGAGGGGAAACAAAGCATGTAGCACATGATAGAAGGTAAAGTGAGAAAAAAAGATGCATATTTTTAATGGACCCTCCTCATAGATTAATCTCCAAATACATGCTAAGGACATATTAAAAAAATTGTATATTTGAGGCAAACTATAATTATATAACTCATCATGTATTCCTTCCTAAGTCACAATTATTTCCATGTGTCAACAAAGTATGAAGATACCATTGTAAATTTATTATATCATTATTCTACCTATTATAGTTGTATCAATGACCATGTCATTCTCGTGAAATTTGATGAACACACACAATTCTCTTTGGAAGGATATTAAAATATGGTAAGTAAAAACTATTTTTTTTCAATTATTTAATGACTATTATTTTATACATTATCAAACAAGTACTCAATGTTTAATTGGAAAAAAAATCATGCTTTGCAATTTTGAATTTGTTTGAAGATTCTTGGTGGTTAGTGGTCAATGGAACTCTCTGAAGGGGGTACCGTAGGGTTCCCCTTGTTGGGAATCAAGGTGTCTCAACCTTGGAAATTCCTAAGTTATTTATTTATTCTTATTTTATATTTTCCCATGGATATTATTATTTATATATTATTAAATATTTGTGCTTCATCAAAAGGGGCATGAGATTTTGAGTCGACACTTTTGCCACATGTCGATGCCTTGAAAATAAAGTTATTAGTTGTCAAAAGATGCCCCTTTAGTGGTCTAACATGGAAAGCCTATTTTTAAGGATGTTATGACAGTTTCTATGACAATTGTAAGGGATAAAAGTAGGGGATATCATTTTGAATGTGAGAATCAGTTATGAAACACATAAGAGAATTAGAGTGAGATTTTGGATTAAATTGTGTATGAGTTTCAATCAATGTTTCAGACCACAATCAATAAACTAGAAAAATGATATTATTCATAAATGCATACTAATATAATTGATTTATACTATTGTCTCCTCTTTATTTTTCTTCCTCTTTTCTTATAATTTTTTATTTGTTTTTTCTCCCTCTCCCTCACCACCCACCTTTTTAAAGGTCTTATCTGCAATCCAATTTCACTCTCTCCTCTTCCTGATGATGGATCACTCAGTTTGATACGAAACATTGATTGAAACTTATACATAGTTTAATCCAGAAGCTCACTCTAATTAGTTACATGGATTGTGGAAAACTCATACCAACTACATAAGATAATCTTTGTATAAGCTATTGATGGTCTATGATGCATGTAAGAGTATCTCCTATTTTCTAGGGATTCTTATGACAACTTGTAAGAGGGTGTAATGTCATGTGAGAGACCATGTTTAACATGTAATGGTTGTATGGATTTTTACTATGGTATTTCATAACCTTGTTTTAACCCATGGTAATGTTTTATGGTGGTATTTTAAGCTCCCACGAGTCTGTATATTGAGGAGTTGAAATGGCGACATTATGAGATATTTTACAGATACACAAATGTTGTTGGATTGGATGCAAGATTAAGGAATTTATATGTACTATAATCTATTTGAAGAATGATATAGATTTACCCTCTTTTCTTGGTGGAGTTTTTTTACTTGAAATATTTTTTTCCATGTAAATCCTTGTGTTATGTGTATGGATCTCAAGTTGTGTTGATTTCTTTGCACTTTAATTCATTTCTCCATTAATTTATACAAGTTTATATTTCAAATTTTCAAGTTATATCAAATTTCCATATTTTAGTGGTTGTCTTCATTTGTAACATTTGTATCAGAGCTTGGCCAACTTTATTTATTGGGTGGAAGTGTGAAGGTTTTATGTACTATAGTGGGAGTTTTGTTTTGCATATTTGTGTTTGTAGGAATCATGGCTACATTTGCATCTCAGTTGGATATTGAGAAGTTTAATGGATCTAAATTTGAGCTATGGAAGTTGAAAATGGAGGATCTCCTTGAAGAAGAGATCAATGGGTGATTGCAAAAAAAGAAAAGAAACCTAATGCAACCAGTCAAGATGATTGGGAGAAGATGGACACAAAGGCATGTGGTACTATTTGGTTATATCTTGTAGATTCTATCCTCCTAAATTTTTCTAAAGAAAATACTACATTTTCTTTGTGGAAATGGTTAGGTAAGATTTATCAAGCCAAGAGATTTGTGAACAAACTATATTTGAAAAGAAAATTATTTTCTCTTAAAATGAAGGAAGGTGAATCCATTGTAGAGAATTTAAATTCATTTAATTTGATCTTGAGTCAATTAGCATCTATAGATGTTCAAATTGAAGAATATGACAAATGCATTATGCTTCTTTGTTCTTTACCCAAGTCATGTGAAAAATTCACTTTCTATTACTACTAACCTCAAACATCCCAAGATGGATGCACTTGTTACTGTTGGATGTTGTGGTTGTGCTGATGATATGTGGTTGTCATTGATGTCAACACTATTAGCATAATGTATTTCAAGCTGTATATGTCGAGGATATTGAGAAAATTGTAATAAATAAGTTCTAGGTTGTCAGTGGTGAAGTGAAGTTCAGTATGGTGGTTATTTCTGTACGTTGTTGATAAGAGGTTGTGGACTAAATGGTTTGTTGCTAAGTGTATCTATTTTATCCACATCGAGTTTTAGAGCTCTGTATGAAGATTTGATCAAGTTATGAAGATTTCCATTCAGACAGTTTTTCTGTTTCTTCAATTGGTGTTCCTGATTGAAGATGATGCTATTTCGGTTAGTTCAGTTGCTATGGATGCTTCTCTTGTGATTTGTGATGCTTGTGGATGTTTCTAGATCATTCTCTATCTTTGTTGCATGTTCGCATTGATCATTGTGATTGTGGTTGGCGATTTTCTCTTGCGTCTTCATGTTGTTCTTGTTCTTGGCCAACATAGTGTTTGTAGTGTGTTGTGGATATTTGAGGAGAAATTAATTGAAGTGTCTTCATGCTGGAGATGTTGATTTGGGTCCTCACTAAGTTGTGGCCGACCTTGGTTGATTCACATTGATAATCTTAAATGTTTTGGGCCAACGATTTATATTCATTTTATTATTTCTTTGTGGCCGACTTGTAGCGATGAAATTTCATGTTGCAAATATATAAGAGCGATTGTTTATTTGAATTTGAGGGTGAGAAAGGTGTGATTCTATGTGTGTGTGTGCAAATAATGTTCTCAATCATTCAAAGGAAGAGAAAAGTGTGAAGAATTGTGAAGAAGTGTGAAGAAGAGTGAAGAAGAGTGAAGAAGTGTTCATGTGTTTAATTGGAACTATAATTAGGCATTAGCATATGCTATTTTCTCAGTTCAAAATCCAGATGGCTTTAATCTGAATCTCTTTGTAAGACAGTGTGTCTTCCTTTGTAATTGAGCAGTGAGCTCTAGGTAGTGTGCCCAAATGCATGTGCATTCCCCATATTTCATTTTCATTACACTTTTAATAGGGTATAATCTTGTGGACTGACCTCCATCATGGTTTTTCCCTAACAGGGTTTACACATAAAAAAAATCTTGGTGTTATGTGTGTTTCTAATGTGTTGATGATTTATGTTTTCATGGTTAATAATCAAATCAGAGAATAAGGCTAATAAGTTGAATAAGTTTTGAATTTTTGTGACAACTGATTCACCACCCCCTCTCAGTTGTTTGCCCTTGTATTGCCAACAATTGGTATCAGAGCGGGTTCCTTGAAAGAAGTTTAATAGCTTAAGGTGATCCAGGATGGCAAGTTACAAGAAGGATAGTCCGAGATTTGATGGAACACATTATTCTTTGTGGAAGACTCAAATGGAGTGCCATCTGAGATACATTGGTGAACCCTACTGGATCATTGCAAGTAATATGTATTTTATTCCACAAAATGGTCCTACTGCTTCTACTGAGATTAGAGATGTTGAGTATAATATCTGGGCTAAGGAAGCCTTGTTGAGTGCTTTAACTAATTCTAAGATGACAAATGTTATGGATCTGAAGACTGCTTATGAGATTTGGAAAAAAATGGAAACCTTGTATGAAGGTGATGCTAATGTGAAGATTGCTAAGTTGCAGAGTTTGAAAGGGAAATATGAAAGGTTGAGAATAGGTGATGATGAGAGTATTAATACTTTCATGCAAAGAGTGAATGAACTTGTGTGTGGTATTAGATGTGCTATAGAAAGATAGATGAATCTGAGATTGTTGCTAAAGTGCTTAGATCCCTACCCGATTCTTACAAAGTCAAAGCTAGTGCTATTGAAGAGCTCTGGACTGTAATAAACATAACCTGAGATACATTGGTTGGTAAGCTGACTACTTTTGAGTTGAGCAAATTTGGTGATGCCCTTCGTAAGGTTGAATCTGCATTTAAGGCTACTACTTCTAGAAGAGATAGACAAAGATATGATCTGGGTGAGAGTTCATCTAGAAAGACATTCAAGTATGAGGATGAAATCAGACAAATTGAAGAAGAAGAAAGAGAGCTAGAAGAGCTAGAAGCACTTATTGTCAAAAGAGTACCAAGAGGAAAAGATAAGTATGAAGGAAAATTACCTCTTAAATGCTTTTCTTGCAATAAGATAGGTCATTTTGCATCAAGGTTTCTGGAAAGAGATGCTAAACCAAGACATAACAAACCTAAATTTTAGAAGAAGTGTTACTATGTTGTTGATGAAGGTGTGACAAATGATGAATCTGATAAAGGAAATAGAAGTGATGATGAATGGGTATTTATTGCTATCAAGGAAAATAATCTTGTATCTACTGAATCTGTTGGCTGTATAAATGTGGAGAAAGCCTTGGCTGCTCTAGTTGAAGAAAAAGATGAATGGGTAATTGACAATGGATGTTCACATCATATGACATGAAATAAAAGTAAGTTTGTAAGCTTGGAAAAGTATGATGGCGGTGTTGTGAGATTTGGTGATAATACAGCTGGTGTGATCTGTGGAAGAGGTTGCATTTCTCTTGATGGTAATCATAATACTAATGATGTTCTGTATGTGGAAGGCTTGAAGCATAATATTTTGAGTGTTGGTCAAATGGTTGACAAGGGATACAATCTTCAGTTCAAGGATGTAAAGTGCAAAATATTGAGTTTCGGAAATGAAATTGCATCAGGTACAAAAATAAAAGGTAATATCTTTCACTTGAGTGCTGCTAGTAAAAGTTGTTTGATTAATCAAGTTGATGAAAGCTGGTTATGGCATAGGAAGTTGTGTCATTTTAATTTTGATAATATTGTCAAGATAAGTTCCACTAAGGCTGTGAGAGATCTACCTAAGTTGGTGAAACCTACTAATGCAATATGCAAGGAATGTCAATTGGGAAAGCAAACTAGGATTTCATTTCAGAGTAAAAAAACATTGTTCAAATGAATTGTTAGAGCTTGTGCATACTGATATGTGTGGTCCCTCTAAGGTCAAAATTTTACAAGGTTATAGGTATTTCATGTTACTCATTGATGATTATTCTAGAATGGTATGGGTTACTTTCTTAAGGGAGAAATCCAAAGCACTGGAAAGGTTCAATATCTTTAAAGCTAGATGGTTGAGATAGAGACATGTTTGCAAATTAAATGTTTGAGATTAGATAGAGGTGATGAATTCACTTTTGGTGAATTTAATACTTTTTGTGAAGAACATGGAATAAAGAGACAATTATCTGCACCATGGACCCCTCAGCAAAATGGAGTTGTGGAAAGGAAGAACAAAACAATTGAAGATGCTACTAGAACTATGATGTTGGAAGGAAATGTTCCCCATATCTATCAGAGAGAAGCTGTGAGTACTGTTGTGTACACACTCAAATAGGTACAAATCAAAGGTGATACTAGTAAGACCCCTTTTGAGCTATGGACTGGTCAAAATCCTATTGTTAAATACTTCAAGATATTTGGAAGCAGATGTTATATTAAGAGAGATGAAGACATAGGAAAGTTTGATGCTAGGAGTGATGAAGGTATCTTTTTGGGTTATGCTACTAAAAGTAAGGCCTACCAGTGTTACAATTAAAGATTGAAGAAAATGGTTGAAAGTGCAAATGTTAATGTTAATGAAGACTTTGGTACACTATCCGGAACCTGTGGATATGACTTTGATGATCAGGATGATAGTACAAACAAATGAAATCAAGTTCAGACTACAAATCAAGTGCAAATCAATCTGGTAAATTAAGAAAATGAAGAAGGAGAAACTAGTGAAAGAGCAAAAGAAAGATTAGAAGAGCCTGAAGTTGAAGAAAATCCTAAGAAGACTCTGAGGTATGTAAGATTGAATCATTTAGAAGATTAGATTATAGGTGATAAGAATAAAGGTGTCCAGACTAGGAGAAAGATTACAGAAGATTATTGCTTGATTTCAAAGACTGAGCCTACTAGTGTGAATGAAGCATGTAAAGATGAGCATTAGATTGAAGCAATGAAATAAGAGTTAAAAAAGATTGAAAAGAATGATACATGGATTCTTGTTCCCAGACCTAAGGATAAAAATGTCATTGGAACCAAATGGGTCTTTAGAAACCAGTTGAATGAGCGAGGTGAAGTGGTTAGAAACAAAGCAAGACTAGTATGTAAAGGATATTTACAAATGGAAGGAATTTATTTTGAACAGACCTTTGCCCCTGTTGCTAGAATTGAAGCTATAAGATTATTTCTTGCCTATGTTGTTCACAAGAACTACAACGTTTATCAGATGGATGTAAAATCAACTTTTCTAAATGGTGAATTGGAAGAAGAAGTGTATGTTGAGCAACTTGATGGATTCTAGTTGACTGATAACGAAGATATGGTGTGTTGGTTGAAGAAAGCATTGTATGGACTTAAGCAAGCCCCTAGAGCATGGTATGCAAGATTGGACAAGTATTTGCTGAAGCTTGGATTTAACAAATGTATTGCTGATAGTAATCTGTATTTCAAGAATGATGATCAATAAAGATTTGATTGTTGAAGTCTTTGTTGATGATATTATTTTTGGAGGAGATGATTTGTGCATGAAGTTTGCTAATGAGATGTAAAATGAATTTGAGATGTCTATGATTGGTGAGATGAAATTCTTTTTGGGATTGCAAATTACTCAATTAGATAAAGGGAATTTTATATCTCAGTCCAAGTATGTGAAGGAATTGTTGAAGAAGTTCAGTATGGAAGATTCAAAGCCAGTTGGTACACCCATGGTGACTAGATGCAAGTTGACAACAAAAGATGATTCTCCAAAAGTAAATAAAACAAGATACAAATCAATGATTGGTGGATTGCTGTACTTAACTCAAACTAGGCTTGATATCATGAATGTTGTATGTATTGTTGCAAGATTTCAAACTAGTCTGAAAGAATTTCGCGTGACTATTCTGAAGAGAATTTTTTCAGATACTTGAAGGGAACTGTTGATCTTGGCCTATGGTATCCTAAAGATGATGATCTTACTTTGAGTTCCTTTATTGATGTTGAATGGGTAGGAGATGTGAATGACAAAAAAATTACTAGTGGTGGAACATTTTTCTTGGGTAAGAAGCTAATCTCATGGTTAAGCAAGAAGTAGAATGCCATTTCCTTATCTACTGCAGAAGCTGAATACATTGTTGTTGCTAATAATTGTACTCAAGTCTTGTGGATGAAACAAATGTTGAAGGATATCAAAATTATATATGATGATCCTATTGCTATATTCTGTGATAACTCAAGTGCTATTAAAATTTCCAAGAATTCGATGTTGCATTCAAAAACAAAGCATATATCTATCAAGTTTCACTTTTTGAGGGAGAAGGTAAGCGAAAAGGAAGTTAGATTAGAGTATGTGCCTACTAAGGAGCAAATTGTAGAAATCTTTACCAAACCGTTGCCTAAGGATACTTTTGAGTATCTTAGAGGGAAGTTAGGGGTGATTACCCCTCCTAATCAGAACTAGGATGCAATGCAATGTGTGCATTAGTCCATGCATTTCACAGTCATATCTTGTCTCGAATTGATGTTGTGGTGGCTGCTACTCAAGGGGAGTAGTCAGATGTTCATAAATACAAATATGTGGTTCAAAGCTTAGAGAAATTTGTCATTGATGTCAAAGGGGGAGAACAATCATGTGAAAAATTGGTGATTATCTAAGGAAAAGAGCCTTATGGGGAGAAAGATTATGTGAAAGTGTTGAGGAGAAGATGAGTCAAAACCTAAGCAGGAGTTAGTTGTGTTGATGGCATTTTTCCCATCATGTGTTGCCATCAATGCCAAAGGGGGAGATTGTTGGATGTTGTGGTTGTGTTGATGATATGTGGTTGTCATTGATGTCAACACTATTAGCATAAATGTATTTGAAGCTGTATATGTCAAGGATATTGAGAAAATTGTAATAAATGAGTTCTAGGTTGTCAGTGGTGAAGTGGCGTTCAGTATAGTGGTTATTTCTGTACATTGTTGATAAGAGGTTTTGGACTAAAGGGTTTTTTTTTTCTGAGTGTATCTAGTTTATCCATGTCAATTTTTAGAGATCTGCATGAAGATTTGATCGAGTTATGAATATTTCCATTCAAACAATTTTTCTATTTCTTCAGTTGGTGTTCCCAATTGAAGATGATGCTATTTCAGTTAGTTCAGTTGCTATGAATGCTTCTCTTGTGATTTGTGATGCTTGTGGATGTTTCTAGATTGTGCTCTATCTTTGTTGCACGTTTGCATTGATCATTGTGATTATGGTTGGCGATTTTCTCTTGTGTGTTCATGTTTTTCTTGTTCTTGGCCGACATAGTGTTTGTAGTGTGTTGTGGATCTTTGAGGAGAAATTAATTGAAGTGTCTTTGTGCTGGAGATGTTGATTTGGGTCCTCCCTAAGTTGTGGCCAACCTTGGTTGATTCACATTGATAATCTTAAATATTTTGGGCTGACAATTTATATTCATTATATTATTTCTTTGTGGCGAATTTGTAGTGATGAAATTTCATGTTGTAGATATATAAGAGCGATTATTTATTTGAATTTGAGGGTGAGAAAGGTGTGCTTCTATGTGTGTGCGTGAATAATGTTCTAAATCATTCAAAGGCATAGAAAAGTGTGAAGAATTGTGAAGAAGTGTGAAGAAGAGTAAAGAAGTGTTCATATGCTTAATTGGAACTGTAATCAGGCATTAGCAGATGTTATTTTCTCAGTTCAAAATCCAGATGGTTTTAATATGAATCTCTTTGTAAGATAGTGTGTCTTCCTTTGTAATTGAGCAGTGAGCTCTAGGTAGTCTTCTTGAATGCATGTGCATTCCCCATATTTTATTTTCATTATAATTTTAACAGGGTATAATCTTGTGGACCAACCTCCATCATGGTTTTTCCCTAATAGGGTTTCCATTTAAAAAAAATCTTGGTGTTATGTGTGTTTCTAATGTGTTGATGATTTATGTTTTCATGGTTAATGATCAGATCAAAGAATAAGGCTAATAAGTTGAATAAGTTTTGAATTTATGTGACAACTGATTCAACCCCTCCCCTCTCAATTGTCTGCCCTTGTATTGCCAACAGTTACAACTTTGATGTCATAGGAAATAAAGAAGAAGGGTATGCATAACTTAGTGGATGCTCTTAATGTTAGGGGTAGGCCAAAAGAATGAGGGATAAAAGGAGATCAAGGGCCTAAGGACTAGTCTAAATGTCATTCTAAGACTCTTGGAATGAAGAATAGAGTAAAGTGTTGGAATTGTGGGAAAATAGGACATGTGTAGAAGGAGTGCATAAATAAAAATAAATAATGGGATTCCACCATAGAAAATTCCTTTGATGCAGGTGATGAAGTTTTACTTTTTGCTTGTAAAGACATTTCTAATGAACATTAGTTGGTTGACTTAGGATGCTTGTATTATATGACTCCTAATAAGGAGTGGTTTTCCACATATAAGAAATATGATGGAGGCAATGTCTACCTTGGGGAAAACACTACATATCCAATTGTTGGATGGGGAAAGGTATTATTGTGTTTCAGTGATGGGAGGATTAAAACCCTCCCTAGTGTTTTACATATTCTTGGATTAGCTAGAAATATGATTTCAATTTCAAAGTTGAATGGTTCAGGAATGTATGTAAGGTTTAATAAGCATGGTTGTAGATTGGTGAGAGGAAGCTTGGTAGTAGCAAGGGGAACTCAGATGGGAAATCTATTTAAATTGATGCCACTATTGTTTGGAATTCCACCTATGTGGCTAAAAATTCTTAAAATACATGTATGTTGTGGCACTATAGATTGGGCCACATAAGAAAAAATGTTTGAAAAACTATTATGAATAAATTTTTTTTGGAAGGTTTATCTTATTCTGATGAGAACTTTGATTTATATGAACAATGTGTGTTTGGAAAATAGAACAAAGCATCTTTTACTTTAGGAATTAATAAAGAAAAACAAAAATTAAAAATTGTTTATACAGATGTGTTTGGTAATGTGGATAATGATTCTATTGGTAAATCTCATTATTTTGTTACCTTCATTGATGATGTATCCAAATTTATATGGATTTACTTTATGAAAAATAAATATGAAGTTTTCACTAAGTTTAAGGAATTTAAAGCCCTCGTAGAAAACCAATCAAGATTGAAAATAAAAGTATTAAGATTAGATAATGGAGGGAACTATTTATCTAAGAAATTTGATGATTTTTTTAAGAATACATGTATCATAAGACAAAAGACAACTATGTATATACCACAACATAATGGTGTTGCAAAAAGGATGAACCAAACTATGATGGAAAGAGCTAGAAGTATGTTGAGTGATGTATAGTTGGATAAATGTTTTTGGATAGAAGCCGTGTGTACTAATTTCTACTTGATTAATATATATCCTTGCAGGGCTCTTGATTTGACATCTTATGAAGTGTGGAGGGTAAGAAACCTTTTGTTTCACATTTAAGGGTTTTTGGCTATGAGGATTTTGTTCAAGTTCCTAATTAAATCACTCCAAGTTGGATCCAAAAGAAGAGAAATTAATATTCATTGGATATGGTGAGAATATAAGAGGATATAAGCTATGAAATCCTCTAACCCAAATTTTTTTCTATTCTAGAGATGTTATTTTTAGGGAACTTAGAGTTATTTTGGATCCTATATATCTAGGAGAGAAGAAAAAGAAAAATATAGTGCATTTTTATTTGTAGCAAGAAGATGCACATCAGGAGAAAATAATGGACTTGAGGATGGAGAAGAAGAAGAGAGTTCAAATGAAAGTTTTGAAGAGGAAGAATTTGTTGTGATAGAAGAAGTTAAGAATACTAAAGAACTTGAGTAAGAGTATCTTACTCCACCCTTGAGAAGATCCACAAGACAACAAAATCTGATTGGAAAGTGTAGCCCACTAGATTTCCATTGTGTATTTTCTTTATTGAGTATTGACAATGAGACAAGATCATACAAGGAAGATATTCTTGCAGATGATAGTGAGTCTTGGAAACTAGCCATGCAGGAGGAGATGCCAACTTTAGACTCTTGTGATACCTGGGATCTTGTTCATTTGTCCAATGGAAGGAAATATATTTGTTCGTTTGTCCAAAGGAAGGATTTCTTGAATAGATTAAGGATAGGATCATGGGATGGAATGGGATCAAAAGAAATACCTTGATCTTGACATAAGGATGAAGTTATGATGTCATGATTTAGATTTTCCTTTTGACATATATCCCCAGGTTTAGGCAATGGAATGTGATTTTGGACAATTATAGAATTTGCATGACTAAATGTATTTTTATTGGATGGAGTCATGGATTGGGATGGATTGGATTGGAATGGATTAGTGGACAAAGGAATGAAAGAGGATGTGGAGACTTGGAATGGAGAAGTACATGATGGACTATAATAGGACATGGAGGCTTGGAAGGGATTAGTGGAAAGTTGGTTTCCCTTGTCAAGGATAGGATAAGGGTGATAAGTGGATGTTTTTTGTGGATTAATGGCATGGATTGTGCTAAGGGACTCTTGATAGTGAGGGTAGATGGATGGAGGACTAGAGTTTATGAGCTGTTGGTAAGAGGGATAGGTGGGTGGTTGACTATGGGTTGTGGGTGATTGGGATAAAGAATTAAATCCATTGTCTCTTGAATTTTATGGCTTGTCGAGCTTGACCATTGTGGATTAATTGGTATTCAACTTGACTAGAAAGCATATCAAGGTGAATGGAAGACATGGTAGTGAGTTCAAATTAGGATGGACAATGGGATTGTTTATTTGGATAAGTTGGTGGAATCCTCTATATGCTACAAGGGCACATGAGACCTAATCCATGAATTTGAAAGTGCAAGAAAGTCAAATAGTCGAGAGAAGAGGGTAACCCACCCTTCTCCTTCACTTCCCCAAGGTATATTGTTCTTGGGGGCTTATCTCGAATGATAGAATCACAACTTCCAAGAGGTGTGTCTTTTGATTCACACCTTGTTATTTATACTCCACCAGAACACTAGAGTTGAGGTCGTCCTCTAGGGTGATGAAATCCCTAGACAACCCCCCTAAAACAAAAAGGAAAAAAGTGGTGTTTTTGATTCTCAAGATCACGCAAGCGTGTGAGAGAAGAGAATACACACACACACACTCTTTTAGGATTAAAATACCCTTGTTCTTTAATTAATCAATTCAAAATATGAATTTTTCATTTTAATCCTTCATAGAAAATGTTTGAAAAGACACACAAAACAAGCAAGGCACTAATAAGAAAATGAAAAATTGGTGTTTCTGATTCTCAAGATCACACAAGTGTGAGAGAAGAGCATACACACCAATAACTTCCCAATCACAACAATCAATTATTTTTTAATTGCACCAAGGATTGAAATGTGTCGTTCAATTTTAAAGCACCAATTGAAATATGCAAGTCGTTGTAAGTTGTTAAGCCCAAATTGAAATGTGCAAGTTGCATTGTTCAATTTTAATGCACCAAGGGAAAATTAAGATTGTAGGTTCAATTTTAAACACCAAAATGAAGTGTGAAGATTGTAGGGTTCATTTTAGTGCACCAAACTGAAATGTGAAGATTGTAGGATTCATTTTAGAGCACCAAATTGAAATGTGAAGATTGTAGGATTCATTTTAGATGCACCAAATTGAAATGTGAAGATTGTAGGACTCATTTTAGAGTACTAAATGTAAATGTGAAGATTGTAGGATTCATTTTAGATGCATCAAATGTAAATGTGAGTTAATTTTATGCACCAATTGAAATGTGAATCCTAAAATATTTAAAAATTTGCAAAACCCACTTGTTAGTACTCTTTAACAATAATTTTCTCCATATGTTTTGCTACAACCTAATTTCTAATTTCTAATTTGAAAAAAATGATCTACTTCATAGCCTGCACCCCTGCACCTCATAACCAACTTTCCAACACCTGCAAGAACTTGAGAATTTGATTAGTGATTTGAAATTTATGCTTGCTTTATGGCAGGTTAGTATTTTGAAAAACTGCGAAAAAGAAGAACAAGTAATTTGATCAAGTAACTAAATCTTTGTTAATTAATTTTCTAATAAAAAATGAAAGAAAATTAATTTAAAACAAAAATTTAAGACATCCAGCAATAGAATAACAGTCCAATATTAAAAATCCGTATAAATGTATGGATTAACAAAGAAAGTCCTTAAAAAATGCATTTTTAAGCTTAAAATGTTCTTTGGCACCAAAATATGATGTATAATATATGAAAATTTATGGAACAACCCTTCTAGATACAATGGTGATGTTTGTTTGTCCTCAAACAACCTTTAAAAATTCTGATTTTTACAGCCCCATAAATTTCCCATAACCTGCAAGATAGAAAACACTAGAAACTCACAGACAACAAGGTTAAGCAATAAAGGTTAGTGTTCACGTTAGGTTCACCAAAATGTATGCATTGAAATAAAATAAAAAAGAAATTCAAAAATTATGAAAACATAAATAAAGAAATCAAATCTTAAATCTATTTACCGATCCCACTACAAACCTCAAAAAGAAATGATGTGATGTTGCTTTGTCTTTGGATGTGGGTGTTAAATCTCAACAGCATAACAATACGATTGATGATTGATTTGATTGATAAAATATTTTGACAGAGTTTATTTGCATAAGATGTGAGATCCCAAATGATGAAGAAATGATCTTATTTATAGACTTTCCAAGGAAAAATCAAATAAGAGATGAGGATGAGGATGACAACATGAGATAACTAAAAAATCAGTAGAGTCAACTCAACTACAAAACAAAAATTTCCATTTTGAAGATTGAAGAGATAGTAATGAATTGTTAATTTTATTAATAGATAATTGTGCACATGAAGTTTCCATTTTGATGACTAAGTTGATTGGTGGATGAAGAAGATGTTTCCAAAATGAAGGAAAGTTAATGATTTAGGAAAGATTTAGATTCCAAAATGGAAGAAAGATGAAAGCAAAAAAAGATAGAAATATTGAAAAGAATGTAAGTTTAATAAATAAATAAAATTTATTTATTTGCACTCACATGAATGATTAATTAAATAAAAATATTTATTTAATTTTGGAAGTATTTAGAAATTAGTTAATTAAATAATTAAACATATTTATTTAATTTAGATGAAGAATATTGGAGATTAAATAATTAAAGATAATTATTTAAAAAGTGGTCAATTAATTAGACAATTAAAATTGTGTAATTAACCTTAGAGAATAGTTTAAAATAATTAAATAATTAAAATTATTTATTATATGGATAATAATACATATGAACTCAGAGGAATAAGGTTAATCTAATTAAATAATAAGATTATTTAACTAGGACAATTTTTAGTGTCTACATTTTGCCCCTCTTTGAAGCAATCTTCAAAGTAACATTGTTTCAAAGAAAAGAAAAGTAGCTAAAAAGAAAAAAAAAAGAGATGAAGAAGGTGATGATATGCCCCAGTCAGGTGATAAATGAAAAATTAGAAAAGATGAGATGATTGAGATGATTGATGCCCCCTTGAGAGATTACCCATGCATTAATTGCATGGGTGATCTCTTGAAAGAAGAGAAGATGAAAATTTTAGATGAAAGATGGAAAATGATAGATGAAAAAGATTTAAAAAAATAGATGGAAGAAAATGAATATGAATGTAGTAATGATGATGTGTTATGCTGACTTTAAGATTAGCAACCTTTATTTGATATAAAAATGGATGTTATGCACTAGGGTATAGAAGACCAAGGTGACAATGTATCCAATGCATGGATTGACTCTCAAGAAAATAAGCAATAGACAATCAGATGCCCCAACACTCACAAGGCGTATGACACTCTTGGTGGATTTATGATGAGATGACCATCAAACACAGTACATAGAAAAAAATAGACCTTGCCCCAATTTATGCCATGTCAAAGCACACCATGATATGAAATGATCGTGGTGACCTTGAGTAGGAATAGCATGGGTCAAAAGATAATCCAAAGAAAGATCAAAATATAAAAAAGATAAACCAAAGAAAAAGATAGTCAATGATCAATAGACACACAACAATAGTATCTTTTGCCAAGGTGCGAGAAGGACTAAAGGATAGATTTGGATCATGTCTGGTTTCAGGAAGGAAACATCTTGTATAAGACAAGTGTCTGGTTTCGAGAAGGAATCATCTTGTATAAGACAAGTGATGGATAATAAGGAAATGTTCATGATGGCAAAGAATTGTTTTGACTGCATGCTATCTAGGTTGATGTCGTTCTCTAGGATTTTATGTTAAAAGCACATTTTTCAAGTGTGTTGTTTGATGGTTTGGAAGCACATGTCTATGTTTGATGTCTACTTGTGTTTATTGATGGAGTGGATGGGATAGTGGAGGGATATTTGATATGTGGATTGGAATGTTGAAATCAATCACAAGGGAAAACCAAGTCTTGTGATAGGTATGAAAGGATAATGGATTGCCTTGGTAAAAGGGATAGGATACATGGGGATTATGGAATGGAGGCTTTAGGATATGATTTGCAAGGACTATGTCACATAAGAATAACTTGTTTTCTCCAAGATATGGGATTTGGATAATGACATGATATTTTACTATGCATGGACAAAGGATTTGTCATATGAAAGTGAAGGTGAAACATGTGCATTTATTGAGTAGACAACACTATGATCCTCAAAGAAGGATGAATGAAGAGAGTCACATGGGGGAGAACTATCATGAGATGTATGGTGAATATGCTTATTAGGTATATCATCATTACATAGAAGAATGCATTCTTAGATGTATCATGAGATTTCAAAGCTAAAGTATCATCAATATGAGCCAATACATGAGAAGAGAATGTGTGTAAAGGTAAAACATCATTAGGATCATGTACATCACTAGCACTAGCCATAAAAAATGTAGAAGGAACATGAAACTCATAGACTAGAGAAATAATTATATTTAAGAGGAAAGGGAAAAACTAACCGATTTTAAGGATGAAAAATCACATACATGATGGAACAAAACCTCCATAGAGAATTCATCCCTATTCTTATGATGAAAAAATATATGAGAGCATCAATTATGAAAATATCAAATGTTATAAAGCATAGAAACATATCCAAATCTATAATATGAACATGGTTAAAGACTAAGGACAATGAACTATGATAATCCATGATAAAAGATGTATCAATAATGCACAAACAAGGCTAGGTGGGTAATAATCAAGTGGATCATATAATGAAGACCCAAACCCCAATAAAAATAAATTAAGAAACACAAATGAAGGTCCCAAATCCTAATTACATTTGAGATAAAACATAAACAATTATAAAACAATCAATTCTATAACCCTAATGTGGAAGGGATAAACACTAAGGCCAAGTCTCACAAGTTGTAAGATAGGTCAAGGTTACTGTTTGATGTAAGTGATGAATCACACATAAATATTTAGGTTAATTGAATAAATAAAACAACTACATAAAGCAATCAACCTAATTATATAAGCTAGGAGTATAAATAATTAAATATTGAATTAATTACATAAATGAATTGAATTTAAATAAAATACTTAACTGAAGGTTCAAGTATGGAATATATTGTTGAAGATGTCTAGAATGAATTTCCCAACCAACTAAAAATTAGTGCTTTGTCCAAATGATTGTAAAACTAATCTTTATGCTTATGGAGGCGAACTAATTTGCAAACATGCACTTGTGCTTGTGGAAATGAATTGGCAACAAATTGATGATAAATATAATTTACCTTGATCTTCTAATGTCTAAATCATAGTAAGGAACATGTAATGTTTACATACATCTCAAAGGAATCTACTAGACTTTGAGGGTCATGTTCTCCCTAGTAAGAACTCTAAGTGGACCAATTCAATGATGATGACCAAGACAACAAGTAACCATGCAATATGCCTCTGAAGATTATTCAAGATAATAATACAATTAAGATGCTCTTAGATTTGCTTTGACGCTCTTATACGAATCCTCCCTAAAATTATCTCAAGAAATTAGGACCAATTCTTCAATATACCACCCTAGCATATAATTTGAAATAAGTTATGTTTCAACCGACTTGTAATAGGAGAAAAACATGAACTCAAATTAAAAATTCTAGATTAAAAATTTTAGAGATCAAATTTGCAATCGTGAATCAATTTTGTAATAATAGATCTAAACCAAAATAATTGAATGATGGAGACATAAAAATCTTATCTTAAAATTCGAAGATAACAACAATAAACTAAGATAAGATTATTTACCAATATCCCTACAAAAACACGTCATATTACACTAATAAATATAAAGAAAAAAATCCAATCATCAAAGTACATTAATATACCATTTTCCCTCTTACAAAATATAAATGAAGCTTTTGGCCTTCAATTTAAACCATTTTTTTTTTCCAATTATTTTGTGGGCGCGTAGTCCATTATCTTTTAACACGGATAATTTGGCGGCCCTTTTCTAAAGGATTGATTGTATTTGTGGAAATAAATGCGCATTTAAGCTCGAAAAAGAAACGCATTAATGTCGCCTTCATTGAAAGCCCGTGATCTTTTTTCCGTTTACGGTAGGTGCCTTTTTTAAAGAAAGGAAATCACTTATGAAATCTTATTAGATTTCAGTGACAAGAAAATATGAGTCACAACTACTTTAAACAAAGCGATTGGTCATTTATTTATGGCATTTTTGGAAGTCGTTCGAATATCACTATCATAACACTGGCATAAATTATTGTGTCTTTTGGTTTTGGTTTGAGTGATTTTGTATAAAATTAAAATAAAAGTTGTTAAGGGTTTTAGTTAGATTTTTTATTTGTGTGACGGTGAAAATTGTATATTTGTGTCATTTTTAATGATTTGGGTTTATTTTGATTAGATTGGTTTTTATATTTTTAGTTGAGAGTGTGCAACGATATTAGCTTTACTCATTTCTATTTACAATTGTTTTAAAGGATTGATTTTGACCTTTAGTGTATTCTTTTTCTACCTCTAGTCAAATTTGTACTCGTAATAGTTATCTTGGTCACTTCTGCACTTGGGGTATTGGCCCCTTAACTTTTAAAATTTAAATTCAAATATAGGGTTGACTTGAGATGTATTTGATTGTTATTATTGACATAGGCATGAAATAATTTTGTTTGATCCCTGGGATTGTATCTAAAAGAGTACTCGCAACTCATTTTAGATCATTTGGACATATCTATGTCTCTTTCATCCTAAAGTTGTCACTTGTTACTTGCTCACATTATCATGAGTGTTTATTAAGGAATCTACATTGCATAAACATCTCTAAGACATCTTGCATGTTTAAGAGCATTGTCCCCAATCATTATCTAGTTGTTGAATTGGTATCCTTACATGGTTTGACACAAGGGAGGCAATTATCCTTTCCTTGTGCAAACCATCAAACAATATAACTAGTTTCTATAAATGAGTAGATTGAAAATATTAAAGTGAGCCAATAACAACCTTTTAAAATTTTGTAGAGATCAAATTTGTGAGTATATATCAAATCCATGAGATATATTAGATCAACACTTGCAAGATCAAGTCCATGATAAAAAAAAGTGACCTAAAGCATTAGTATATCACATTATGTTATTTATCACAATTTTTTAGCTAAGGACATTTATTATTTTGTTTTATTTTTTAAGCATTTAGTTCATTTACATTCTCATCTTTCCTTAATCTAGGGCATGCTTGTGTTATTTATTTATTTTCCCTTAATTTATAGAAAATGGATTTTATTCTCCCTCTGATTTAGGAAAATGATTATGTATTTTCCTTTTCAATTTGTTATAAGTTCTTAAGTGTTGAGGAGAGAAGTGTGCACTATTTTTGTTTAGTTTACTTTCACCTTGGCCTTTTCTTGAGATAAGTCATCCTAGCACTCAATTTTGGTGATTTGTGTGCATAAGTTAACATAACCCTAAAAATATTCTTCCAGTTATTCACTTTAACCTTAATTCATCCATACACTTGACCCCTATTGTTTACTTCCACATCTTGGACATGATCATGGATGCGATCATATCCCTCAAATGAAATTGTGCATGTGATCACATTTTCCTACATTCAAAATTACTTCCCATTATTTCTAAGTTGATTTCATCCTAAAATTTGGTCATTTCTCAATAGGTTGCATGCCTTAGTATTCAAATTGATGTGATCATATTTAAAGACACACCTATACCTTTAGATATGCACACCATACATGGAATGACATAATATTCAAGCAAGAAAAGAAAATCATAAGTATTTCTTTATTGTAGGCTTGCATTAGAACTTGCATGAATATATATTACACCAGTCTTTCATTTTAGGTATAAAACATCATTGTGTCTTTGATCATGTGAAAATAAGAACATAGATCTAACTAGGGAATAGATAAGTCCATAACTTCAATTATTACACATCAAACTCCTATAGGTGTTTATCATCACATTATGTATTCATATTTTTATCAAAGGTGAACTTTAAGATTTGTAAGTACAAAGGACAATATCATGGTTAAAGGATGTGATCACACTAATTGAATGGAACCATAGATATAATTATGTCCCTAATCATATAATAGTATAACTTGGTTGATTGGAACTATTTGCACCTCATTTCAATTTCATCTAATACCCAACCTATATCAACAATAGTGCATTAGTCAATTCTAACAACACGATGACACAAGAAAATAATGAAGAAACATCTTCCTCTTCTTTCTTTCATTTACATGCTTTCTATTATATGTCTTGAATCACCTATTTTATCTATTGTTAGTTATGTTTGATTAATTTATTCATTTACTAAACACTATATAATAAATGTAGAGAAATATAATTTAGGTTATTAAATTTCCTCTATATTTTGATGAATCTTACCCTTGAAAACCTCTAGGGTTTTGACCTTGTTCATATTTCTAAATTTTTATTTAACTTTTCTAATTTCATTATTGTTCTTTAAAATCTAAAATTTATGTGTCTTCATTGTTTATACTTTCTTTTGCTTACTATTTTTGATTCACATTTTGGTAAGCCTGTGTAGCTTGCACCCTCTAGGATTTTATCGTAGTATTTGACCTTCCATTTCTAAAATTTGATCTAATTATTCTCATCTTAATTTTATATGTAAAATTGTGTGTACCTTCTTTATTTATACTCTCCTCTCACCTAGAATTTTGTTTTGGTTTATCCCTCTCCTTCATCCATATAGCTATTTGATTTTTATATCATTCATTATCGATCCTAAATTTTTACCTTGTAATTATATTCATGATCATGTTGAAAGGATCATAATATGTTTTAATGATTTGTTGTACGCATCCTTTGATCCTTAAGGATAACACACTATTTTACCAAAAAGACAAATGCTTTGTAAATTAATTGGTTAAATTTGTATCTAATTTATCATCTTTCATGGAGCTTGTTAGCAATTTTCCTTCCATTTTAAAGGATTTTCTTTTATTTTTTATATGATTAATGATAATAATACTTCTTTCATAAAAATTATGATAATCTATTGTTAAGCTCTATTAATACATATAGAAACCATGCTACATGTGATGATGTTATTATACCTAATGATGCTATCCTTCTTAATATATGCTTCCATGTTTCATGATACTATGGTTCATGTTTATAATGCAAGTGTTATTAATGAATTCATTATAGTTACATTTAATGGAAATGAAATTCAATATTGCATGTTAGATCATTTTTATCTTTGTAATATAAGTATATGTATGATGAAAATTTTCAATTAGATTTATTTCATGATATTTAAAAATATAGAGTTGAAAAGAAGAATAATAGGGGTGGGTTACCAAAATAGGACTGATAACCCAATTAGGGGACCTATTTTCCTTCAATTCATTAGGAAATGAGATCCACACAATGAAAAGAACATCAACCTTGAGGTGAGTCAAGTCAAAGTGTGAACCTACAAATTTCCTTTTTTTTGCAAGGATGGGGGTCTTGATTAAACAACACTTTGGGGAGAAAGATTAAAAATAGCAATCTAACTCCAAAATGCAATCTACAACTTGGACCTTGAAAATTAAGCTCAATATTGATGTAACCAGAAATAAAATTGTGGATTTGAGAGAGGGAAAATGATGTGTACCAGTCACCAAAAGTGCTTTTCTAAAGATACCTAAGGACTCATTCACCCTATGGAAAATGGGTCATGGCTAGGGCTCTATAAAATAGTTTTGGGGTTCTCTTCTCCTATGTCTGCACTCCTAGATCCTTGATTTTCATAGTTGGATAGTTGGAAATAAATCTTGTAGGTGAGTTTTCGTGAAATTGCAACAATGGTGACAACAAATGCAACTTTGACAATTTCTTCAATTTTTCTCTTCAAGAGATCTTCCACCTAAAATATGCAAACACAAATTCAAGAGGGAAAAATGTTTTGTTTTTGGTGAATGGGGGTTTTCCTTGGTCAAAGTTGTTTTGGTAATTAAACCTTGTAATGAAATGAAGTAGAATAAACAAAATGATGAATGAACAAGCCTATGTCACAACTCACCAAACCCTTGGATGCACTTTGGAATGTAGATCTGCAACTAGCATGAAATGGCTTTAATGAATGTGGATCTTGATCTTGAAACTTGATTTGAAACAATGCCTTGAATGCTTGAATGGATCATGAACACTACATCAACATATTAGCTCCTATAACATGCATGATGCAAGAAGACTTTGACATGACAATAGGATCTTGATTTTTGCAATAATTCTTCAATAAATCTACTCTTGAAATGCTCTTGTAATGCTCTTGTGAAAGTGCTCTTAAGATAAATTGAATTTGCTAGCTTACTTGAAAATATTAGGTGAAACATAATGAAATGACCTTATATTTATAGGTATGTAACATTAATTTCCTAAAATTCAAATAACACAAGTTGACATGTGAATATAGATTTGAAATCATTAAAATACCACCAAAAACATAGTTAAAATTTAGGTCTTAGGCCTAAGTGAGGACCCATTTGCCCTTGGGTGAATGGGTCCTAGGTCACTCACCTAGGACACACATTTCTCAATGATAAATGTTATATTATGGCATTAATGAATGTCGGGTTTTCCTCTTCAGGAATTGCAATTAATTAGGCTTGGATTTGAATTAACCTCAATTAATTAATGAAGCCCTAAATAAGTGTGAAAGTGTAAAGAGGTACACTCTACAACACTACATTGAGGCACAATTAAGTCCATTTTAATTAATAAGGCCCTAAACTCAATGTGAATATGTAAAATACATATTACAACACTAAATCAAGGCATAATTATGTTCATTTTATTATTTCCTAATTAAGTGTGAAAAAGGGATACTTTTTCCTACACTACATTTAGCCCCCACTTTAGTGAGAGGATGACCCCATGTCAAACTCACACTAAAGTAGACATTCAAGACACATGTATGCAACAATGACAAAGATACTCAATCATACAACATCAAAGGCCTAAAGAGAAAGGGTGACGGATCAAACTTCACCTGTTTGTCCAACTCTATGTGGATCAAGTCTCAATTGTTTATCGAAGAACTTTCACAAGAAGAACTCAATGTCCACTAGGTGAGCCCCCAAGAAAGTGGCTTAGTGAGAAAGTCATGCCAGGTCTATAGGCTCTCAGTGTAATTACCATACCAAAGCTATCCCTCTAACAACTTGGATAGGGTGCCACACACATACTAAGGCTTTAAGATTCATAAGGCCTAACAAGTTGTGTTATACTAATCACACTATGAACAAGGGGAAGGCTCTACTAGCAAGAAAGGTGTGTTATGCTTGGTGGCCTTAAAGGGAGGGGTTTGAGCTTCACAAGGTTAACAAGTTGTATTAAATGTTAAACACTTATGAACAAGGATGCGGGTAAAGGTTTGTTCAAAGGGATCTTGCTTAGTTCATGTAAGGTCTCTTCTTACGGATCATCGTGCCTAATGTTTGCAAGAGAGGACACGTTTAGAATAAGAGAATCATAACTTAGGGAATGTAACACGTAGCATCACCACTAGGAGGAAAGTTGTACGCTAAGAAATATCACTCTCAGAGGACATCAAACCCAATGACACCACCAAGAAAAGGATGCATCACAAGAACAAAGAAAATCACATAGTGAAACATGAGTGTCGATGTATGCCCCCACTTTAAAGCAATTACTAACACCATTGTTGTGAGAAATTTGCTTTAAAGTAGCTAATGAAGAAGGCATGTGAGCTTATTTGGAAAGACCTATGCTAATTCATATGTTCCCGAATGAAACTACATCATGAAAAAGAGGAAGGGGTTGCCTCCAAAATGAAAACACATAAGGGATCTACAGATTTAGGGTCTACATATCTTTGCTACAATGTGATTATAGAGCTCAAAAATGTCATCATTCCCTAAATACTCGTAGAATAGTTAGAATGACACATAGAGAGCAAAAACAAAGAAAAAGCTTTTGGGTCAAAATGGAAGAGACCTAAATGTCTTGACACACCCTATGTCATCCCAAAACAAAAACACACATAAATGAAAAGATAAAGGTCTAAGTGACATATAGAAGAATGATAAAAAATGAGGAATGCACACAGAAGAGAGAGATACATCAAACCTAACAATATAGAGGAGATCACATTACAATGGCCATGCAAATCACAAAAAGAACATGGACACACCATCCTGAGGATCTGATCTGAGATTGACCACTGATCTGACACCATTTGAGACCACACACTGAGCAGCTGAACCTCATGTCCACATTACCATCTTAATATCTTATTTGACTCTGAGAGGTAAACAAAGAGACTTTAACCTTTTTAGTCGATTCTACAAAGAAGTAGGGGTCAATTTTCCATGAGCCTAAACCCTCAATGTTGTCACATAAGTGACTTTTCACTAGATATACCAAGTCAACAATCAAACATAACATACAATTAACTTTGTTTTGATGGTCTTCCTAAAACATAAACCCTAGGTCTTAGGATATAGTATAGAGTTTAGGGTTTTTAGATATGCTTAATGATTTGGGTTATATGGTATAGTGATCTTAGCAACCAAAACCCTAAAATGGGATTACCAACATATAAAATCCTTTATAAGGCTCTGGAACAGCAAATAAGAAATGAAAATAATGGCAATATTGTTGAAAGGTAATCAACAAAAAAAACCCCAATTCTCATAAACATCAAGAACATTGCAACTTTCTAAGACTCAAATAACAATTCTCAAAGACAATGATTCTTTAGTCTCTGCCCATATCTTTGCCTTCAATGATTCTTCAGTCTCTGCATCCACTAAATACCATGAGCTATGCAAAATGACAATGAAGACTCCATGAATGAACACTAAATTTTATCAACACACCATCTTACTATAGCACTAAATGATCAACCATCACTTTGTTAATGAAGCAAAGGACAAATACCACTACTACTCTATCATAAAGACTTTTGCATCAATACTGTGAAATGAATCAATCATCAAACACCTTTACCAGGCTCTAACATCTTGGCCATGCTCTAACATCTTTACCATGCTCTGACATCTGTGACAAGCATCAACAAAACACCTTGAAATGAATACAAGTACCATTGACATTGTAATCTATGGTAAAAATATAGGTTAATGTAATAAAGCATAAAAACTAACCCTAAACCAACAATAAGCACAAATAAGCATAAAAACATGAAATATAAAGTAATATCACCATAAAGTCTTCATGCCATTATTGATTCACCTCAATCAATTACTCTTCTCCATCTTTCTTGAATGTACTTAGTGCCCTCATATTTGAGTATGCACTAGTAGCCTATGACAATGCTTAGCAAAATATTGAAGATTGTTGTCTCACGCTCAACATGTACTTGCATATGAACTAAGATAGATGAAAATGACAAGACTAGGGTATTTTATAGAAAAAACAATTTCAAATAAAGGGTTGGGATTGAATGCCAAAGAGATGTGTCAATCAATGGCCAAGAATGAAAGTTGTAATAGGAAAAATTAGGGCAAAGATAGGAATGAATGGCTAAGATTGAATTATAGGATAATTTAATCAAGAGCTAGAATTAAATGAGATGTTAAGAGATAAAATTTGATGTGGAAGATAAGATTGACACAAAAAAAGAGGTTGTAGGAGAAATTCAAATGAATAATTAAATAATAAAAGTATTATTTACTTATAGAGGACATGCGATGGGTTGACTTTTTCATAACAATTTAATTTAAAAGGGGAAAGAAAATGACAAATTAGTAAGCAATTAAATAAATAAAATTTATTTAATTTTCTGATAGAAAAGGCTAATGAATAATTAAATAATTAAAATAGCTATTTAATTATAGTTGAAAGTGGCAAATAATTAAATAAATAAAACTTATTTAATTATAGGAGAAAAGAGTATTAGTGATGTAATTAAATAAATAAAATATATTTAATTAATTAAAAGAAGCAAAATATAAAGCTAGAAATGAATTAATTAAATAATTAAACTTATTTAAGTAATAGAGGACTTATGACATTGGAGAATAATTAAATAATTAAATAATTTAATTCTCAAGGATGAAAAAGGGAAATGATGGAGAATTAGAGTTTGTAGGCCTTAAGACAATGTTTATTGTCTACATTTTGCCCCTCTTTGATACAATGTAGTTTATCGTGTTGTGTCAAAGAAATTCAATCAAAAATATGCCCCAGTATGAATAGGATGAGGAAGGATGACAAGGAGGTAGTAGTATGCCCCATCGAGAGAACATGTGTTCAAAGAACACAAGTATGCTCTCGAAATGGATGAAAAGACTAGAGGATGAAGGATATAAGAAATGTTAGCATGAAGGATATGGAAGTTAGTATGGCATTAGTAGAGACAACTTAAAGATCAATATTTTTCTATGCAAGGCTTTGCATTAATCATTATTGGGCAGTAAAATAGATAGTCACAGACAAGGAGTGTGCTGACTCATACAAAGGGAAAAGTTGTCCCCATCTTTTTGTCAAGACAATCCACAAATAGTAGTCAAAGAAAAAAGTCATGAGACATCCTCACTCCTCTAAATACTTCAGGGTATATCCTTGAGGTAGCTAGTAACATGACTCATAAACAAATGCCAAAAGGAATAAGACAAAATAGCCCAACAAAGTCAACAACCATTCAAAGTGTTTGCCAAATATTTGATTATTTGATGTTTAATTTACTAGGTGATTGATGGGTTGATTGTTTGACAAGGCTTGGTTTTAGGAGACAACACATGTCGTATAAGATGTCAAGTTTGGTTCAAGCATGTGACCACCTATATAAGGAAAATGACAAAATAATGACAATGTCCAACTTGTAGGAAGGGCACATCCTATATAAGACAAATGATTGATTGATTTGATGTTTAAGGTTGATTTAACATTTGACTATTTTGACAATTGACTAAGGTGACCTGAAGATTTGTTGGTTTGTTTTTCTTATTGATTCATGACTTGTTTGATGTTTTGATGACTATTTGTGTCTCATGGCAACATTTGATTCATTATAACTGAATCGAAAAACCCTAAAGGACTGACCTAGGTGGCCTCGGGGGCTCATCAAACAGATGGCCTTGCCTACGTTAAGTCATAGAGGCAACGTGTAGTTTGACTAGACCTAGGATGACATGATTGAATTTGAATCTATTTTTGGGGATTTGTTGAAGGTCATTGGATGTTTTTGTGTTTTTGACATGTTTTGATTTTTTTGGATTTTTCAGAGTTTATGATTTTTTTGTCTTTTTAGGAATATTTGATTTTTTTTGGCTTTTTGATATAATGACCTCCAATAGCAAGTGTAGGATCCAATGAAGACATAGGTCAAGTATTTTCCCCCAGTCGAGTATGAGACCAATGTATCAGGAGTGGAATGGGATAGGCGTTATGGAAGGTGAAAAGACACATGGTGTCGAGCGTTATGATGGACGATGTGAGGATGATGGAGGAAAAATTTATTATGAAAGGTGAATATAAGGATCATGACAAATACATGTGAATGATTCCTACAAGCAAGCAAGCAAGAATGCACAAGAATCCAAGGACAACCATGATCTTGCTCCTAGTCAATTTGAAAACCAATAGACAAGTGATAAGGATGATGACGATGTTGTTTGATGTGGGAAGGAAACATCTTGAAACAAAATGAGGATGACAATAATGTGACTAAAGGATCAAGGTTTGCAAAAAGGCTAGAAACAAAGACAAATAATATTTTGGATGATGCACTAGGATGCACAACAAGATTGTATGGATTAGGCTGACTGCATTTAGAATGACTAACCTTAGGACTAGATAGGATTATGGAGGGGACTTGGATAAGTAGATTAAAATCCTTAAACCAATGACAAGGGAAAACAAAGACATGCGATAGGTATGAAAGGATGATGGGTGGCTTTGGTAAAAGATAGGAGACACGAGGATTATTGGTTGGAAGAATTATCATATGGTCTCCTAGGACTATGTTGCATAATGATAATTTTTTTTCTTTGAGGTATGGGTTTGGATAATGTTATGAAGGAAATGACATGATATTTCATGAATAGTGTATGACAAAAGGATAGACATGTCAAAAGTTTCCCAAAACATGATTTATGTTTGTACCTTAGTCCTTATCAAGACCAAAGTAGGTGGGAAAATGGATGGGAATGATATGGACTAAATGGATAGATGGAAAATGTCATGAGAAAGGTATGGGAGATGAGACAACTTTCCCCTAAGTTTAATAGTCCACATAGATAATTTCTTTTACACATGACACTTGTTTGCCATATTTTCATCATGGCACTCATCCAAAGCGCCATAAGAATGGTTTTCCCTATTGGATGAAATTTTTCTCTTTACTATATTTTTTTATTTTTGATGTCACACAAGACACCTATTTTCCAAGTTTTCATCAAGGTGACATTCTTTTATATATTTTTTTATATGGACTTGATATTTTGGATAATCACTAATTGTTTTGAATCCTTTGATGGTGTTGATATAGATGTTGGTGTCATGATATGCCAATAGTGACCTTTATGGAGTAGTTGTTTTGTCAGGATCATAGCACTTGCATACAACTGATCAATGTCATTTTGATCCTTTTTGATACTAGGTTTGGCTTTGTCGAAATACACACATCATGGTAGAGTTCCATGGGAGTCCTTATGATAAAGAGTTGCTGCCAAGATGCGGCAGATTTGTGAAGTAGGATTTTTAGACTTTAGGCGAGATGTAGGATTATGATGGATGATGGTAGGTGTGGATGGACTATTTGGCATTTTGGATGTAGGAATTTTTATTTTCCAAACTTGGCGTGGTGAATGATGGAGTTTGGAATTTTGATTGGGATAGTGTTTGGAACCATGACTTTTATATGCCTTGTGTGATGACCATTTTGAAGGAGGTGGACATTTATTATATGTGGGAGACCTCATTTCTTGTGGCTCCACATTTTGATTGGATATTCAAATTGAACTCTTTTCTTTACTTGATCCATTTTTCGTTGGGATCCACTTTAACCTTATGTCCACTTGGACTTTTGCATTCAATGGCCTTTGGTATTTGATTTCAGGCTTTAAGCTTGTAAGACCTTTATTTTTGTTGGTTCCAATTGATAGGTTTAACTATGTTGGAATGATGGTTTATGATGTGGATGGAAGGAGTGTTGGCAACAACCTTATGAAAAGGAATACTCATGGCCCCCATTTTGATGTTTGTATTGAATAAAGTGTTCCCTAATATCATGGAGGTATCACTAACATAATTTTATTTCTTGATTGAAGAATAGCCAAGACCTTGATGTCTAGGATTTTCATAAAACTATATTGGTTCTAGAATGCCTTGCTCATGTAGGCCTAGTCCTCTTCCTTGATATCACATGCTCTAACATATTCTACTTGTGATGGGGTATTTGTTATTTTGGAAGCAAGACGTGAACCCATCATTATGTATGTGGAAACTAATGCTTGGAATCTTCTATTATGTGAGAAAGCTTGATTTGATAAAAGCGGATGATCCTAGTTGATAGGATATTTTGGCTTTATCATTTGTCATGCTTGTGTTTGCTTGATCATTTGGGATATTGATTTGTTCCATGGTAGATTTTGTCTCTTCTTTTACTTGATCCATAGTATCTTGTTTAAGTTTGTCTTGATCCATAGTAGCCTTTTTATGTTCTTTTGTGACGATCCATGTCATCTATTTGATTATCTATGTGTCCAAAGGAGGCAAGTGTCTCACTTTGGGAAATGGAGGTGTTTGGAGTTTGGATAGGATCGACTTCAAATGTTTGATCATGGATGGTATAAAGGTCGATAAGCGGATCACTTTGAGTTTCTTGTTCAATGGTAGGATCTTGATCAAAGATAGGTTTGTCTTGGGTGACATGGTTGTCTAGAAGAATTTCTTGGATAGACTTAAGGATAGGATCATGGGATGGAATAGGATTAGAAGAAATAGTTTGATCTTGACATAAAGGGGGAGTTATGACGTCATGCTTTGGATTTTCCTTTTGACATATATCCAAAGGTTTAGGCAATGGAATGTGATTTTGGACATTGATGGAATTTTCATGGCTAAATGTGTCTTTATTGGATGGGGTCGTAGATTGGGATGGAGTGGATTGAAATGGATTAGTGAATGATGGATTAGGATAGGATGTGGAGACTTCAAATGGATTGGTGGATGGTTGGTTACCCTTGTCAAGGTTAGGATAAAGATGTCTAATGGATTTTTGTTATGGATCAATGGTATGGATTGTGTTAAGTGACTCTTGGTAGTGAGGGTAGATTGATGGAGGACTAAAGCTCATGGATGGTTGGTATGGAGGATTGATGGATTATCTTTTGATGTCTAAGGATTTTTGGGCTTGACTATTATGGATTAATTGGTATTCAACTTGATTAAAAATCATATCAAGATAAATTGAAGACATGGTAATCTAGGGTAAAAATCTAGGTTAATGTAATAAAGCATAAAAACTAACCCTAAATCAACAATAAAGCACAAATAAGCATAAAAACATGAAATATAAAGTAATATCACCATAAAGTCTTCATGCCATCATTGATTCACCTCCATTGCTCTTCTCCATCTTGCTTGAATGTACTTAATTCCCTCAGATTTGAGTATGCACTAGTATACATTGTCAAGTTGTCTCCACTAGTGTCATGCTAACATTCATCTCTTCCATGCTAACATTTCTTCCATCCCCATCTTGACAACATCTTGTGACACACAAAAATACCCTGCATACAAGATCATGTTAGGAAGCATTATAGATAGCATCATCAACATAGACATCATCATAATAATTCATATATATTTGCATGAGAAAATACAAAAACATAGAGCGCATCCATATAGCATCATCATTTCATTCCAACATGTTTTCACATCGTAACATATTGGGCATGCCATTACATTTACATTATATCAGAATCATAGTCCCCTGTCATTTATCATATTGCATATACATTGCATCGATATTTTATAACCATTGCATAATCATAATAATACCATACATCATATTTCGCATTCACATTAGACATTTATAATCATCACATTCATAGGCCATAAACATCATATTACATACAATTAAAGGCATCCATTTATCATCTAAACATCATATCATAAATTAAGTCATCTATATTGCATTAACATATAACATCATCCCATGATCATATAGAATGCATAAATAAACATCATAAAATCATACAAATCCATAACATAATCATAACAATGAAACATAATATCATAAGACTGCATATCATAAACTGCCGCAAAAAATCATATCATATCATATATCGCTTAAAACATGTCACGGTACAATGTCAAGATGTATCATATAACAAAATAGAGCTCACAGGATCGACGGTCAAAATACAAGTGTCACGATACATCTGTAAAAATAGGCTCTAGCCAGAGCTCCCCTCATCCCATCTAGGTGACTTCAGTGGTGAGCCCAATGACCTATGCTCTGATGGTGGCCTGTCGTATGGACTTGGCCATGTTAGCCCTGATACCCCGCCGCTCTGTGACCTGCTATGAGAGCATCCATTGCGAGATCTACCACTACCCAGTACCTTCAGACATCACATGCACCTTTGACATCACATGCATCTTTGACATCTGCACCTTTGACATCAATGTTGAATGTCATCAATGACAAAACTTTGACATCTTATCCCATGTTTTTATAGGATGATATATATGACATTATTACATGATTATTAAGCTTACGTGATCATGTATTTTTACATATATTAATTACTATATTATCCTCTAATTCTTGCATCATTTATGTGCAACTAATTTGAGGAGGCATATAATATTGTCAAGGTTCATTCATGCCTATGGTTATCTTAAATTTTGAAGGGTCTTACACCACATGTTCATGGTTAAAGTGATTCATTATGTGAGCCCACATCAAGTCTGTATGGTTAAAGTAGGTAGCCAAAAGTCATACACCAATTTTTTGTCATTTGGGAGCATGGTTAAAGTGGCCAAGTAAAAGTCCTATACCATTCTTTTTTATCATTTGGAAGTAGGGTCAAAGTGATTCACCCCTAATTCTACACCCCCTCCTTTGTTGGTTAAAGTGATCTATGTGCAATCCTATGCCTCCTTTATTAGTTATAATGATTCATTCACAATCCTACAACTGTCTTTATACTTTTTGTTGACATATCTATTTAAATTTATTTATCAAATGCTACTCAAAGAATTTTGTGCTTACAAGTTTATAGATGGAGCTCGATCATAAAATGGAATGAGGATAATTATCCATATTGATATCCTTTATACATGGACTTTTCATTTATCGCTATATTGATTGTTTGTATGCTTTGGCATCCATGATTCATGGTAGTTCACATGCAAGTCAAAGTAGGGGAAAATTATAAGGGTGAAAAGTGCATCTCTAACACGTTTCCTTACTCATTTTGGATCCACTTTAAGAGTGCCCCTAATGTAATATTGTAGCATGCATAGTGCACATTTCTATGCAAAAATTTAACATTTTACCTAAGGATAAGAAAATCTTGATTCCCCATTCTCTGCCAAAGATGAACTTGACTCCTCATCCCCCAAGGATCCAAATATGACCTTCACATTTTTCATTTTTTTTTTGTCTTGGTTCAACCTTGCATTTGTGGGCCTAGACTTTGTTCAAGACTTTGCGACCTTGACCCCTAAATTCCAAAATCAAATTTAGTCCTAGACCCAAGCCAACTTACCTTCAACTAGCCATTACTTGCACCTCTAAGGACATAGTTTTCAAATTTTTGTGTTGGGGTGTTGTATAGAAAGACACAAATCCTACTTTATTTTGACAAGATAATTACACATCACATGTTTATGAAATAACATCTCAAAATCACTTTAGTAGTGTGTAGCATCAACATCTTTCATAAGTTCAAATATAAGTGTTCTCTTTCTACTTGGCATGTCTACAAACTTGTACAAATAATTCAATCAATCAGTGGGCTTGACTAAGGCACAAGTTGGTAAGCTAGTTGACCTTGCTTCCTAGCATGACAAGCTCCAATGTTGCTTTTTAGCACCATTATGTCATAGATTAATATAGACACACACTTTTGAAAAAACCAAACAGTAGGTTCAAGGTCACATTTCCAAGTTCAAGGCCTTAGGTGGGAGATTGCACCTCATCAAAGAACATTCACTTTTAAAGTTTGTTGGAGCACAATTTCTACATATCTAATTGTTGATCACTAAGATTTCCCATCTAATCTTCATCATCATTCCTAATGCTAAGTACACATATCCTTCAATATCAATTTAACATTTATTTATGTACATGTTTTAGAGTTTCTAAAGATCTAACATTTTTAAGGTTAGTCAATTTGCTTTTTTTTTGTTTAAACTAAATACATTTAGAAAGGGCTTCTTTGTTTTAATCTACCCTAAGAAATAGTAGTCAAAAAGGGATGTATAAACAAACACAATAAATCAAGAATTAACGTGGCCCCAAAAAGAATAGAATATGTCTCAAAAACAAGCAAGAGCGATAAAGTCAAGAATCAATGTAATTCAAACCTTACACCCTAATGTAGACATAAGAGCCAAACTCAAACAACTAAAACAAATTCAAGAAAGAGTTTTACTTGTATCATTAAATAGACAAAAACAAAAACCTTAGAATGTTTCTCTTAATTATTAATTACAAAATAAAATCATTTATCTATAACTAAAACTTACCAATTTGTTTAAAACTAGCACTTGCACTAGAAGGGGATGCAATGGTCATGCCGATAGAAAAATATTTCTAAGTTAATATGTTAGAGACTACAATTCAATTTGTGCATAAAAGATATATTATTTTAATTTTCTATTTTCTATATATAAATATACTTAAATATTGATGCATTAGATTGATATGTTTGTTTATAGAATATTATTTTTGGGAATTCATGGAAATTAGACAAAGAGGTAGAATTGGATGAAAAAAGGGCATTGCCCATGTTAGAAGACATAAGCCATGTAAAGTCATCTCCACTATTGTTGGACGATTGGAGGTCCAACTCCATGCTTTGCAACACATAGAGCATGTGTTGGCAAAGGATGGTCAATAAATTCGAGGATGAGTTCAACACCTCAGAGATGGAAGGCCCTCTCCCAACTTCTAGGTAAGTTTAATATAGTGCCAATAACAACACCCTCTCCATACTCTACCTGCAACTGGAATGTTGAATCGTCTCGTTTATTATTTTGGTGAGGTGTCATTCTAACTCATTTCTACCACCTAATCAGAAATGAGAATGTGCTCAAGGCGATTAGTGCACGAGTTGAAAGCTCGATGAATGATCAAGAGTTCAAGTACTATGTGCCAAAGTTGAAGACATCACTCTTATTATTGAGGTGGTCGTAGAGAGCGTACTTGGGAGCCGTGTAGCTTAGGGTGCCCATGATGTGTGTGTAGTGTGTCTTGTCCTTCGTCTTGAACTTGGCCATCCTAAAGTTGATCATGAGTAGGCTCAAGTCCTTATCCAACAACACGTTTGTTGCCTTCACATACTTGTGAATGATGGCCATGTGTGTGTCTTAGTGCGTGTATGCCAACACCCTCACTATTCCCAATGTGATCTTACATTGCAACTACGCCATGCAAGGGTGGGTAGGGTTGAAGAAATAATTTGCAAGGCTTTCGTTCTCCACTAAGTCGTACACCAAAACCTACTTCAACACTTGGCCAATGACCCCCATGTTGTAGCGTTTTAGAGGCAATAAGTTGTGATGCTTGGTCCTGTTGATCACTTGCACCTCATATTTGAACTCCTCTTCCGCTCTCTATTGGAAATCCTTAAATCTCTTGACCATTATTCGCCCTTCATTTACCAAAGTGCCTTTGTATACTGTGTTGAAGTTCCCCTCCTCGATAAGGTTCGACTCCAAGAAATTTTGTGTGCCTTATTTTATCTTGGACATTACACTGATGCCACCCTTTGGCATTGGGCTTCCCCTAGGGTTTGACCTTGTGATGTCTTAGCATTTTCAGGTTGCTAGAAAATCTGTTGGTGGAAGAGGTATACAATTGGGAACCAAGGGAGTGGTGTGAGGGAGATTGAAACATAATTAATTTAGAATGAAATAAAACACAATAAAAAATGATCTAACACATTTAATATTTTTTTATAAAAAACTCTCACTGAAACTATGGTAAGTGATGTTAATGATGTCAATGAGAAAAAATGGGTAGAGTTTGCAAGAATTATTTTATGGAACACTACTAAAACAAAAATTTCATTAAAATGAGACGATCTAGTCTTCTTAGAGTGGTTGCTTCAATCTATTTATGACAAGTGAAGATAATCTAAAAATATCAAGGTTATAGCTACTTGATTTTTGAGTTTGAGACAAGATTTTGCAGCCTTCGAAACAAAAATATTGGTTGTGAGTTGGTATATGTTTTCACATGTGATGTGAAGGAATCCAATATGATTTGGGGAGATTCAATTTCATCTATATATAATTCGAGGAGATCCGATTTCATTTGAATATGATTCAAGGAGATCCGATTTCATCTGAATATGATTTGGGGAGATATGATTTCATCTAAATATGACGCGAGGAGATCCAATTTCATTTGAATATGATTTCGAGAGATCCAATTTCATCTGATTATGATTCAGGATCCAATTTCATCATCAGGGAGATCCAGATCCATTTTATCTGAATATGATTCAGGGAGATCCAATTTCATCTGAATATCATTCGAGCTGAAAACCAACAAACTATTTGACTGCATGTAACTTTTTTCACATGAAAGCTTACACTATATATAACCTATCAACTAAAAAATAATTTTTTATATAATTTTATATTTAAAAATATGCCTATGATGCTCTAGTACCAATCGTTGAAATCAGACAATACTCTCCATATTTGGTCCATTTTATGGGTCCAAAAGGTAAGATAAAGACACGAAGAGATTGTCACGATTGAAAACCATATTTTCAACAAAAACTACGGATATTACTGAAACAAATTTTCCCAAGCCAACAAAACAAGAAACCATCCGCCGATTCCCAATACTCGGCGATAATAATCCATACCGAAACCATTTCTTTTTCACTCAGATCGGCAGCGCCACCAAAACACTAAAGCTTACATGATATCGGCGGCAGCGGCAGAAGTAGTACAGCGATTGGCGGAAAAGGAGAGCTGATATGGCGGCGCATCGGTGGCGAGCCACTGATTAACAGGGAAGTTTTGCTGGTCACAGGAAATGTGTGGCCCAGTTGAGGTAACCTCGACGTAGTTACAGTACCACCCGTGGTGTGGGCCCGTGCCGTCGGAGACAAGATCCAGGCTGCAGATCGGGCCATTAAGGCAAGATCCCCGCCCGCTGAAAATGTCCAGATTTCCCATCTCGAAGTAGTCGTAGTTCTGCCCCATGAGACCGCCCCATGCGACCAAGTCGCCTATCGAAACCTTGGCGCCCTGCGCGTCGCCCACCGCCAGGCTTATGTTGGAGTCGGTCCCGGCCTTGAAGATGCTTCCTGTGCGGATGTACACGCTGTAAACGCACGTCTGCGCCTGCGCAGTCAAAATGATCAGTAATCTTTGAAAAAAACCCCAAATTGAAACCCTAGAAACCCTAAAACCTAGAGAGAAAATATGAAAATTGAAGTTGCTGTAGATCAAAATCATATAAACAATTGGAAAAGGAAAAGAAATAGAGAGAAAATATGTAGATTGCAGTTGCTACATTGTCGGATCCGTGTGCTGCAATGGCGGCCACTGCGAGAAACAATGCAGAGCGTAAAGCTGTGGCTTTGGAGTCCATCGTGATGCTTACTGCTGTGCAAGAGAAATGTTGGTCGAATGGATTTTAATAGGGACTGAGATCCGCCGAACCAGGGTTGTGTTAAGGTTAGAATTAAGCAGATTTTTTTAACAATTTGCTTAAAGAGTAGGGTTTGTCATCATTATTTTGAGCTCTGTTAGAAGGCTGTGAGGGATTTTGTTGCCAGGATAAGATTGCACATCTAGCTTAAGATTCTTCTCGTTGGTGATGGCAAATTTGGCTCCACTTTCTATGCTATCATAACGTGGGGCAACGTTATAATTTAACATAAACTTTTTTGAAACACTGTAATTGGACTGTCAAAATAAATTTCAAAAAAGTTATATATATTTTTAATATTATAAATTGTTACCATAGTTAATAATAGTGTAATTTTTTTCCTTAAATCCATGTTTCTAAGATGTAAACTTAAATATTCATATTTTTTTAAATTTAAAGAAAATCTTGTTATGTCAATTTAGTTTTTTAATTTAAAAACTTATACTTCAAGTTTTATTGATAGGAGATAAACATAGTTTGCATTATTTTGGATCTAACTTAGTAATCAATTAATCAAATAATAATTAAATTTAAATATATAAGGCTAAATATTAAATGTAAAAGAGATTTAGAATGTCACTTAGATCTATGCTGATTTTAGAATCTCACTTAGTTTTATGTTGATTTGGAGTTGTTAATGATAGACATTCTCTTGTATGGTATGCTTGATGACTAGATTTAGAAATCAAGAATTGTACGTACACCTATAAAATTGTGACAAATATGTTCTATGAACTTCTACCATGCCTATAGTTTAGACTTTGAACATGTTTGTTCCTCTTAGTCGTGTTGTCTTTTGATAAGCTCTTTGAGGTCTAGTGACCTACACTTGTATATACTTTTTGGAACATAGTGTGCTAAAGAGCACATTTGGGGGCCTCTTATGATAAAGGGAAGTGCATTTGACTTATTGGTAGTTGAACCCAATTTTTTGATGTCACAATATCAAGGATGCACAAGAAAGAAAATTCAAGCTTCCAATGCTGATTTATGAATGGTGAAGCAAAGGTGTAAATAACGCAAGCTTTTTAATATGTTGTACATTGACTCCTCTTGGTGATCCCTTGATTCTTATTAATATCCTAATGCTTATTCTTACATACAAGGTCTTAGGTGGTCCATTTGAAATATTTTACAAGAGAGCAAATAAATAATGCTCAAAATATTAGTAAGACTCAACTTAAGAAGGTGAGAAAAGGCGTTTGAAGTGGGAGGACAAGGTCACAAGTGCAATTATGTCTCTAGGAAATATTTGCACCTATTATCTAGTCTAGGACGTAAGAGTTCCTACAATGAGGACATGTTTGGACCTTTAAAGATTTCGGTAGGCTAATGGATGATAAGTTTCAAAATGTTATCATCTTACATGAAAAATAGAAAAAAAATAGTGTTAGTATAAAACATTTATGTCAAGAACAAATGACATTACTTAATGATCAATTGGTTAAATGGTAAAGGTGTTTTTTTACACAAATTTAAAAAAGGTAATTATTTGGCTCTTTTTCACATGAACAAGATGATTGATAGAATGGTAAGTTCTCATGTTTGAGAGGAAAGGGTCCCAAATTTGAATCTCACCATTTTTGTAATAAAAAAATTGAATTGATTAATGTGTAAGCAAAGAAAGACCAAAGTGAGTGTAGAACCAAAGGATGAAAAAAGGAAGGTATGCACTTTTCTCCTATACATTTTGACCTCACTTTAGTATGCATGTGACTACATGAACCATGTATGCTAAATCATGAATCTTTGCCAAATTGAGTGTAGAAGAAGAGGACAAAAGAGTTGGGTATGCACTTTTGTCCTCTACTTTGATGTGCATGTAAACTACAAGAATTGTGAATGCTAAAGCACAAATTCCCCACTAAAGTGAATATAGAACAAGAGAATAAAAGAGTGGGGCATACAGTTTTCTCCTTCACATTTTATCCCCACTTTGGTGCATATGTGAGATGCATGAATCATGCATGCTAAAGCACAAGTTATTGCTATTAATCTTTAGGGAATTGATGGGTATTTTGTCTTCACATTCTTCCTTTCTATTTTTCTCATCTAACACACTCATTACTCATTGGATCATTTTTTAAAATCTTACCTAAGTCATATATTTTTTGGCCTATTGTAAAGAGGTTTTTACTTATCGAAACTAGAAGCTAGTTTTATTTAGCTTTCACCTTTCTTCCATCTATACTTTATACATAATTTTATTGTGGTTTCTCTTTTTTATAACTTTTTGTCTTCTTTATGTCTTCTATAAATTTTAATGAGTGCCCAATAAATGCGATGTTTGTATATGTTGTGATGATAAAAATTTATGACCAATCTTATGCTCATGCTTTCTCACCTTAAGACCTCATCTCAAAATAAAATATGGTATTGTGAACCTTCCAAGTAGTTCAACTCAACTTAGTATAGACTTAGTTCTTGTCTTGATTGTGAACCAACAATAGATGTAAGTCTAAGAAGAAAAACTATTGATATCCTACCTTTATATAGACTTAGGTATTATTTTCATCATAAACTAGTGATAGATGTAAATCCAAGTAGGGAAACCATTGGTGTCCTATTGTACATAATTCTTGATTTTGGATTTAAAAAAAGAAAGGGGAAACATAATTTTTGTGACTAAATATCTTATATTTATTTGATGATAGACCACACTAGTATCTTATATTGTGATGGATAAATGGGAAAGTGTAAGATTTGCTTATTCTTAGTATATAGAGGACCAAGATACTGTTAGAGTAATCATGGATTAGCTAATAATTAATTAACATT
The DNA here is from genome assembly GCA_007258455.2 of Sequoia sempervirens. Lineage (NCBI taxonomy): Eukaryota > Viridiplantae > Streptophyta > Pinopsida > Cupressales > Cupressaceae > Sequoia > Sequoia sempervirens. The sequence continues at coordinate 851,625,447 of VDFB02281492.1, read as the reverse complement.
TAATTAATTACTAGTCTAATTTATTCTCATGCATTTAAGCTAAACTTAGGAGTTCTTTATTCAATTAACTAAGTTCTTTTTCTATGTTAACTGAAGTGGGCTATTATTAGATCATTGTCTCATCGCATGTGATGTTGAAACTTGTCCTGATCTAATCCCTTTACCATTTAGGGTTGCTCCTGCATAGAACTCAATCCTCATTGTATGAACTCTTCTTCTCTTGAACTCCCAACCTTTGAGGACTCTTATTTTCCTTGAAAATTCTTGAGGCTCATTTTGTAGCTTTTTCTTGTTGAGGAATATTGCACATATTGTTTCCAAATCTCTTGCGTGGAAGGTATATTTGTTCATTGTTTGATCTTGTGGCTCACATTTTTCACAATTCTAACATGGCGGTTTTTTAAACTTTAAAAATAAAAATATGCCTTTTTGTAATTTTTTTTTTTGCAAAATAAATCCTACTATCTACTTGGAGGAGATTTTTCCTCAGACTACTAAATCCGGTATACCTCCAGATTTGGGGACATTTTTTCTAAATTTGGTGGAGATAATTTTTTTCCCTACTCAACCCCTCTTCTTTGGGCTTTTCAGTTTTTCACCTCAACTTCCAAAGGCTATATCTTAGCCATATAGTGGACTTTTTCAGTGCATTTTTTTTTGAAATGGGGTAGAATTTTGTGCTATTTGTAGTGGTGTAGGTGCTTTCTAGTTTTGGCTTCTTATTTTTTCTAGAAATCAGTTTTCTCATTGCTTTTGATGTTCAAAATTCTTGTTTTAGAGACTTTGACAGGGAATATCTTCTACATCTAGACTCCTTTTTGGGTGTTGTTTTTTTTTAAAGTGCATGTTTTTTGTGTACTTCATTATGGTGCTACCAATTTCCTCATTTTCTATCAATAAATTTTATTTTCAACATGTTTTCCTTTTTTGGACATTATGGGCTTCTACTGTATGCACATTCTCTTTTGTAGACGTACTAAGATAAAGTGCCATTCTCGTGTATAATTTTTAGGGGTTTTGCACATCTTGGTGTGCCTATTGTATTCACACTATGATATAAAGTGTCATGGGGGGTTGAGGTTTTCCATCATACCTTTGTCAAGTGAGTGTCCCTTCCATGACAATAATGAATCCTAGTGATTCTTGCCTCATGCGTGTGTGCCTTAGTTTGCACACCCTTTTATTTGTAGATTGTTTCTCCTACATGCACTTCTTGGTTTCACACAGTTTCAGTGTTCCTTTCATGACTCTCCCTTGTCAGCATTATGGGGGGGTTTCTATTGTTGGTGTTAATGCTTCCTTGGTTTCATGGTTGGAGTGATCTACGTATCTATTTCTTGTACCTTTGTACTTTCAGATGCAATGTACATCAATAGCTAGTTACATACTTTTAAGTGAGATGGATCATTTACCATATGGACACTCTTGGATTCTTGTTTCTAGAGGTTCTTCATTTGAACACTATATTAGTCATCATTCGACAATAGTCTACAACTTCTTTGTGCTTTAGTGATGTTCTGCATGTTCCTCTTTTTTGGGACATTGTTTCGGTTAGAGGCTTCTTATTCCTTCATATTGATTTGGAGGCTTTTCAGTCCTTCCTTTTCCTTTCTCTTTTTTTGAGAGGAGGTTTTCCCATGTGGTTTTCTCCTTTTTCTCCAGTTTTGAGAGATCTTGTGTTTGTACATTGGTACCTCACCAAGCCTTGTTTCTCGAGACCCATCTGATTGGTGATGGAAAATGTGTGCTTTATGGCCTAGGTCATATAACACTACTCTTCTCCAACCAACATTCAAATATGCCCTAGGATCCCAAATTGGATTGACTATCAACACCAAGGTGAGTCAATTCTCAACAAGGAAGACCTAAGGGGGGGTTCTTTAGGCTTTGAAGGGTTCACCACCAAGAAAAAGATTGGAAAAGACAACTTAACATTCAATTCACAAAACATAGTAATGCAAGCTAAATGAAGGATGCAAATGATAAAATTAAGTAACAAACTTTAGGATGTATGTACCTGGGAAGTCTGGAAATGTGATGAGGATTCTGGAAATGCAAAAATGTTGTCAAAATACATGAGGGAAGATAAATACAACCTTATTATTGTCTTAGTCTCGATGTTTTTTTTTGAGGGAAATGTGAAATCTTCAGATGTCAGAACAAAATCTGAAAGAATCTCTACAAAATACCCTTGAGAGGACTAAGACACCCTTACTGCTGACTTAGTCCTGCACTATTGAATTTGTGAAGTTTGAATGTGATCCTGAGGCTTAATTTCTGCACTTCCTTCTTCTTAGATCTCAGGTCCTAAAACTTCTAGATCTGGCCTGTAGGGAAGTTTCTGCGAAGATGACAACTTTGCAACTTTGCACTTCAAATGATCTTCAAGTCTTCAACCTAAATCAAACCCTTGTTATATGAAGTATGTTGGAGTCACCAAAAAAAATGCCTTTTCCTTGCTTGATTTAGGAATAATTAATGATAAATGGGACTTAATGTTGCCTTGATCTAGTGTTGTGAGGTGTTTTACACATCTACATTATGTCTTGGGCCCATTTTAAGCTAAATTAACTTAACTTTTCCCTAATTTAATGTTGTAAAATATATTTATTTGCATCTTCACATTAAATTTGGGAGGATTGTGAATCAAGTGGACCTAATCTAGTGTTTTAATGTGTTTTACATATTCACATTGGATCTTGTACCTTTCTAGGCTATGTGGACCTCATTTTAATGTTGTAGAGTGTATTTAACCACACTTTCACATTAAACTTTGCATCCCTATCCCTAATCACCCTTTATATCATGATTAATAGGCTCCTAGGTCCTTTATTTTTGCATCTTGAGGCATATTTGGCTAATATCCTGACAAAAACACTTTAAATCCCCAAAATCTTGAAGATCCACCTCAAAAACTTTAAGGTGGAACTCATTCGCCACCTTGGGTGAATGATTCCCCTTAGGTGGGACCCATTCGCTAAGGGTGGCGAATGAGTCCCTTTTGGGGACTTTTTCAAAATTGAGTGGGAAAAGTGAAGTTCTAACTTGAATTTTGATGAATTTTGGCCTTGGGGATCAAAATAACGGTCATTTGAGTGGCTTTCCTATATAGGAGAGCTCTCAAATCCTCATTTCTAAGGCATTTAAGGGCATAATTCTTCACCAATTATACCATCAATTCAAGATCTATCATCATGGAAAGTTTCTAATTGCATTATCTCTTGTTCATGCTTCATTATATTATTCCATCATTTTGGTTTAATTACCTAAAAGGGGTTTGACCAAGGAAAACCCCTATTCCCTAACAATCAACAAGTTTTTCTCTCTCTTTGTGTGATTGCAGGTTTAGGCACTTTAAAGGCTCGCAGATGATTGAAGAATAGGTTTCAAACTTTTTGGAGTCATCTCCCTAATTGCAAGGTCAAAATCTTCACAAAAAGTCACTTACAGTCCAAAAAATCAGGGTTCCAGATTTGGGCACTGAACCATCAATTTTGAGGTTGGTTCTATGGACTTCTCTTGCACTCTTAGGATGTTTCACCTAAAATTGAGGTGGTTCACTCAAATTTAAAGGAATGTATGATGTGATTAAGACTAAATGTAATGATTTAAATGCAACTAAGTTATGAAATTGATTGATTATAAATGTAAAACTAATGAAATATGCAACGTTTGAAAACACTGTGAGGTATGCATAAATGAACTAAAAACATGAACCAATGTAAACAAAAATGAAAGAGGCTAAACAAAGTGCACCTGGACGTTGAATATTGAATCTAGAAGGTTTTGGAAACTGGCACAAATCACTATAAATCACTAGTGGGACTAATTCGCCACTGATGGCAAATCAATCCTGCTATCGGTAAAAAGACCTAAAACTTCTTTCCTACTTCCGAGAACTGGATTCTGAAAAAATCAACCTTTTCAACCCTCAGGTAGGACTCATTTTCCACTGATGGCGAATTAGTCCTCTTCCAAAATTTTGCAAATTTAAAGGTCAATCTTGTAGATCCAGACTTGCACTTGTCTTCTTGTTAGGTTGACAAAGTTAAATATGTAGAAAATGGGCTGTGGGTTGTCTCCAAGCTTGAAATAGGGTTTAGTTGACTTGAAGCACTTTGTTTCAACTTGTTTTCCACTTTTCACCACCTAATTGATTGAAAAATTTGCATACAAAAGTCTGCAAACACACATACAAAAGGGGAAAAATGGTTAAGCATTAGGGTATAGGGATTTGCCTTGGTCAAATCCTACTTTGGTAATCAAACCCTTAATAAAGAAATGGAATGAAATGAATAAGGAAATGATGCATAACAACATGCAAGTGTCCAAACTCACCAAAACCTTGTTGAAGAAATCTGAAGATATGTCAATGGTTGCTCCAAGATGCTTGATGTTTGCTTGATTAAATGATGCAAAACACTTAAATGCTTGAATGAGTGAATGAAAAATGAATGGGGAGATGTAAAATGATGAGAAAAACACTTATTTATACACACTTATTCCCTAATTACCCAATAATACCTCATTAGAGGCCGACATAAGGTATTTTTGAATAAAAACCCAAAAGGAATTTTGAATTATTTTTGAATTTGGAGTCAAGAGGGACTCATTTGCCACCCATGGTGAATGGGTCCCACCTTAGGCTTGTAAGTGGGTGTCGGGAATTAAGTTTCATTTAATGTTTTTTATCAGGTTTACATTCAAAAATACACTTAATTATGACTTGTGAGTGCATAAAGGGGTCATATAAAGCATAAGAAAGGTGTGAATAGTGAAGACAAGCCTAGAATAGCATGAAATCTTGTTACGAGACTTTACAACACTTTAAAATAGGACTTGATAAGGGATGAAAAGGTGATTTTTAGGTGAATTATAATGAGAAGAGTCTAGAAAAGTGTAGAAATGTGTTACAACACTTCACAACACCTTCACAAGACAACATAATTTGAATATTTATGACCTAATGTGAATGGATAATTTACATTGCAACATTAAATCAAAGCAAGATAAGTCAAACATCATAAGAGAAAGACCTAAATAACCATGAAAATGTCAATAATCCATTTTTCTATGGTACATTTAGCCCCACTTTAGTGTGAGGATGAACTTGCTTCAAACTCACACTAAAGTAGCCATGCATATTGAGAGGGATCCAAATGCACTTATGCTAGCAAGATGGAATGACAATGATCAAGAGGGATGATCAAGCCCCCATGGTGAAGATCCCATGGAAAACTAAACATAAGAACAAAGGAACACACATGTGAAAGAGAAGAAGAAAAGGGAGAATCAGATCAAGCTTCGATCGTTTGTCCAACTAGTTGTGGATAAGATCTAGGCTGTTTGTGAGAAAAGGAGAATGCATACTCACTCTAGGGCGATGAAACTCATGGCTGTCCACCGGGTGAGAAGGCCCAAAAGGTGAGGAACATACACTAGTTGGTATGCACTCACAAACACATAGGTGGTTATGGGGAAAGTTATGCCTCAGAATGGGCTTCTTGCTCAACCATATCAAAGTTATACCTCCTGATAACTTTAACAAGGTGCCACAATGGAAAAAAAATGTTGGTTCATGCTTCATGAGATAAAGCAAAGCTTTGTATGCTTAGAACTTATGAACAAGCAGGATGCTACCACATGCATGCAAGCTATGTTATGCAAGGTGGAAAAGATGTAAAATGCAAAATGCAAAAATGTAAAATGTAAAAGATGTTCAAAGGAGTCTTGTTAAGTTCATGCAAGGTCTATAACTTAGGGAACATTTTGTCTAATGTCTCCAAGAGAGGACCAATCAAAGAATAGAAGATTCACAACTTAGGGGATGCAGTGTGTCACATCAAGCCACTAAGAGGAATATAATATGCTAAGATAGATCACTCTTATGAAAGACACCACACCCAATGTCATCCATAAAGTGACAAACGCATCATGTGAAGTGACAAGGCTGCACTAAGAACCAAGAATTTAAATGAATAATGCCATTGTAATCCCCCACTTTAAAGAAATTGCTACACATTGTTCTGTGAGAAATTAATTTAAAGTAGCAAAACAAAATATGCAAAAAGAAAAAAAGACATGAGAGCCAACTTGGAAAGCCCCTATGCCAAGTCATATGTTTCCAAGTAAGACTGCACCATGTAAAAAAAAAAGAAAACAAAAGAAAAGGGGATTTTCCCCCAGAAAGGAACACACCAAACACATAAGGGATCTATGGATTTGGGGTTAGTATGTTCATTGTTGCAATGTTTTGATTAAAGAGCTTGGAACTTTCATCATTCCCCAAATACATAGAATTGGAAGAATGACATGGTGCAAAGAGAGAGAAAACAAAAGAAAAATAAAGTCCATTTTGGGTCAACATGGAAGAGACATTGCAGTCTCAATGCCTTGCATCATCCCTAAAAGGAAAACACAAGTGAAAACAAAATGAAAGGGAAAAAGAAAAGAAAAAGATTTTGGGTCAACTTGAAGGAGATATTTTGGCCTCAATGCCTTGTGTCATCCCCAAAAGGAAAAACACAAGAAAAAGATAAAGGAAAAAGGAAAAGGGACCAATTGGGTCAACATGGAAGAGACATAGGGCATCTCAATGCTTTGCGTCATCCCCAAAAGGAGAAACACAAAACAAAAGTGAACAAAAGAAAAGGAACTTTTGAGTCAACATGGAAGAGACATTGCGGTCTCAATGCTTTGCATAATCCCCAAAAGGAAAACACACAACAAGGAAAAATGAAATTTATGACATATAGAAGAGGAGAGGTACAGATAGAGTAAGTGCACAAAGATAGAGAGAACATCAAACACACATTATGGGGGAACATGATACACACGAACAAGTACAAAAGAGAAACCCATAAGGAAAATGCAAAAAGGCTAGCAAGGCGAATGCAAGTCAACCATCTAACAAGTCATCTGCCTCCCAATCATGTTCAATATATTGCGAGGGTGGTTGATTGTCCAAAGGAAGAATTGCAAGTGCCAAACTAGGAGATGTGTCAGATTCTTCACTTGGTGTAAAAGATTTTTCATTTAAGCTCATGGTAGATGAAAATAAAGAGTTTAAATCATTATGCACTTCTTCATCTAGTTTAGTGATCTCCTCATCATCACCATCATCTAAATTAATCATGACGGGAGGACGGAGAGTAATTTCTAATGAAGGATGGATCGAGAGTTGTGGTTGTATTAGATCATTTTGTTGTGATTGTTGTATCGTATAATCTTGTGGTAGGTCAAGAGGAGGAGGGTGATGAGTTATTGCTTTTGTCAAAGGAGGAGGTTGGTTTTCTTTGTTGTTTTTGGTTTTCATTTGATGAGCAAGGAGACGACGACGACGCCTACGCTCTCGAGCACCGCAGTTTCATTTAATTTTATTTTGAAGATGTTGAGGTGTAAGAGCGAGTTGATCCACCATAGGTTCCTTTTCTTCCAAAGGGGGAAGAATGAAAGAAATTGAAGAAGATGGGTCGATCACTTTCTCTTTGGCTTTATAAACTTGTTTAATGCAAGGAGGCATGATAGGATTGGTTTCATTATCTCGTGGGAATTTATACAATGAAGGTGAAGTGCTTATCATTGGTTGGTCATGAGGTTGCATTGTTTTTTCAGGGTCAAACTCAGGTTGAAGCATTGTCTCATCTAGGATAGGAATAGCGAAAGTGGACGGGGAAATGTGAAGAAGAGACAATTCGGCTATTCGTTTGGCTTTGAAATTTTGATAGGCAATGAGAAATAAGCCTTTTCGAGGGGTGATGGGTTCCATAGGTTTAGGCCAAAAAGATTCTAAGGAAAAATTACCTTTAGAGGGAAATGGATTAAAGCCACTATGGTGTATGATAAATATCTTATTGTCATGTAGAAACTTCAAACATTTGTGAACAACTGAAGGAACAACTTTCATCGAGCGAAGCCAAGGATGACCTAGCCGTAGCCGAAATTGATCCGATTGTGGAATGATAGAAAATGTTACATCCAAAGTTTTGGATCCTATCTATAATGGGAGTACGATCGATTCGATCGTAGGGCATGCAAAACCAGTATGTGTTTTAATCCATGTTGTTGGTTTGTCATAATCATCTTGATAAAGTTCATGTAATACTAAAAATTATTCCATGAACACATTCTCACCACAGGCGAGATCGATTAATATCCCATTGGTAGGCTTATCATAGATACGTCTAACTATGTAAAGAGGACCATCAGGAAGATTTTTAAGTATATCTTGAGAAGAAAAGGTAATATCAAGAGATTTTTTGGTTGGGCCCTTACGAGGGATAACGTCTATTGTACCCACAAGTTCATCCATATGATTATCTAGGGTAACATTTGGAGTAAAATTATGTTGCTCATTATTTGTATGAATGTTCATCACATGAGTGTTTGAAGGTTCACTAGCTTTGACAAATGAAACATTTTGTTTAGGCCTAGGGTTGGTAAAGATTTGTAAATTCTAATTAGGGGGTGCAACAAACTTATTGCCTTGATCATTGACACTCGCAATAGAAAAACGACCAGAATCAATGAGGTCTTTCTTGAACTAAGTGTTTGAGACGCTTACATTATTCGGTGCCATGTCCATTTTGGTGATGAAAATGACAATAAGCATTTGGTTTAAAGGTGGGTGGTAAAGGCTTGGTGGTATCAAGTGGTTTAACAGTAGGCAAAGTGATCATCTGTTGTTGGAGTAGTTGATTCATTATGTTATTGAGAGTATTGGGTAAGGGGGTAAATTGTCTCTTTGGGTCCCCATAGGTAAAGGGCACGACTGCTTGAACAACTACCACTTGACTCTGAACAGGTTGGGTTGGTGGCGGAGGAGGTGGATTGAATTGTAAGAAGCCTTTTTTTGGTTTACTAAAGTTTTGCGTGTCATTTTGGTTGCTTTGTTTAGACTTCTTAGCTCGGTTAGAAGTGGACTTTGAATCATGAATAGTAATTGAGTTGTGATAGTCACAAAGGGTTGTGTATAAATGCATGAACGAAGGAAATTTCATCATAGTCAACTTATCCTAAAGGTGAGTGTGCAAGTTTTCGATAAAAATCTTTTGAAGATGGAAATTAGGAATCTTGAAATCTATTTGAGCATACAATGACTAATAATAGGAAATGAAATTAGTTACTTTTTCGTCTGCATTTTTTTTACATCTCATTAAACAAGCCATTATATTTTTGGGAGTCATATGGACTTGGAAATGACTTATAAAGGCATCAAAAAGTTCATTAAATGACCAGATTGAATGATTAGGTAAGTTTGAGAACCACTCCAATGCAGTGTCCTTTAAGGTCCTAGGAAAAAGTTTGGCTAATAGTTTGTTGTCCAGGACAAAATCACTGCACAATTCGGTATAGGCATTAACATGATTAGTAGGGTCTCCTTTACCTTTGTACTTCTCAAACCTAGGCATCTCAATTCCTTGTGGCATTAGGGTTCTTAAGATCTCTAGAGATAATGGGCTACTACGGACATGGTATGTCGGTGGAACATTTTGACTTTGGTTAATAGTGGATATTTGTTGTTGCATGGAGGAAACAGTGTTAAAGAGTTGTGTAATGAGGGGGTTGGTGTAAGTGGTATGAGGGGGAAGGGAAAATGGTGATGGAGTGTATGTAATGTTAGGGGAAGTGAAGGGGACACTAAAAGGGGTGAAGGTGGAGGATGGAGCATTCAATGCCACGAAAGAACTGGGAATGCTAGTTGGAATAGTGAAAGGAGTCACCTAACTAACAAGTTTCATGGTTGTTGTAACTTGAGGAGTGGTATAGGTGGGTATGGATGCTATGGTTGAAGGAGGAGGAATGTGAGATCCTCCTTGGCTCACAATAATGTTTGCTGAGTGGGATGTGGAAGGAACATGTTTGTTGTATATCTCAGCTATTATTTTCATAACTTGTAAGCCATTGTCACTTTCAATCAAATGATGAAGGTTTTCTATGGCAGGTATGGTAGTGGTGGAAATGTTTTCAAGACTTAAATCTTGTTGTAAATTTGCAAAATCCTCATGAATACTAATGAATTTTTCTTGTGAAATTTAATTAGCGTGTGTGTCAACATGTATGGGATGTGGAGGTAAAGGTGGATTAGTAGTATTATCCATTCCTAATGCACCATTGTCCAACCAAAAGTAGGAGCTCTTGAGATACCACTTAGGTCCACAATGAAAGTGCTATCACGGGAAGCCATGAGTCTAGAACTTCATCTCACTAAAGTAAATTATCAATAGGGCACCAAACACTCATACAAGTACCACAAAAGATGGGGTGAATGCAAATGAAAACTAGGAAAAATAAAATTCTAATGACATAAATTCTATAAACTAAAAAAAGAAGGTAGTAATAGGAAACAAAAATGCAGGAAATACTATGAAAATTGCCAAAAAAATTAATGCAGAAAATGCAGCTGGACTGATTCACCCAGGGTGGCGAATGAGTCCAGGTATGAGAGTTTTTTTTGTTTTTTTAGAAAATTTAAAGTGATCTTAATTCTTTTTAGATACAAAATGAAGATGCAAATGCATATTTTCAGTTTTTCAATGATTTGAGATGCAAAAATGAAATCTATATGAATCTTTCACTAATGCAATTTTAGGAACCCTAGGATGCAAAAACAAAACAAAACCTAATTGAATGTTGATGCAAAGGAAACCTAGGATGGAAGATGCAATTGAAATAAAAAAGATATTGTTCAATATGTAGGTTCACCAAAATGAACCATCAATTTTGAGGTTGGTTCTATGGACTTCTCTTGCACTCTTAGGATGTTTCACCTAAAAGAAGAGAGATATAACACCTAAAATTGAGTGGTTCACTCAAATAAAGGAATTTATGATGTGATTAATACTAAATTAAATGATCTAAATGCAGCTAAGTTATGAAATTGATTGATTATAAATGCAAAACTAATGAAATATGGAATGTTTGAAAACACAATGAGGTATGTAGAAATGAACTAAAAACATGAACCAATGCAAACAAAAATGAAAGAGGCTAAACAGAGTGCACCTAGAATTTGAATGTTGAATCTAGAAGGTTCTGGAAATGGGTAGAAATCACTGTAAATCACTAGTGGGACTCATTCACCACTGATGGCGAATCAGTCCTGCTATTGGTAAAAAGACTTGAAACTACTTTTCGACCGTTGGGAACTATATTATGACAAAATCAACCTTTTCAGCCCTCAGGTGGGACTCATTCACCATTGATTGCGAATCATTCCTCTTCGAAATTTTTGCAAATTCAAAGGTCAATCCTGTAGATCCAGACCTGCACTTGTCGGGTTGATGGAGTCAAATCTGTAGAAAACGGGTTGTAGGTTGTCTCTAAGCTTAAAATAGGGTTTAGTTGACTTGAAGCACTTTGTTGACTTGTTTTACACTTTTCACCATCTAATTGCTTGACAAATTTTCATACAAAAGTCTGCAAACATACATGAAAAAGGGGAAAAATGGTTAAGGGTTAGGGTATAGGGATTTGCCTTGGTCAAATCCCACTTTGGTAATCAAACCATTAATAAAGAAATGAAATGAAATGAAGAAGGAAATGATGAATACCAACATGCAAGTGTCCTAACTCACCAAAAACTTGTTGAAGAAATCTGAAGATATGTCAATGGCTGCTCCAAGATGCTTGATGTTTGCTTGATTAAATGATGAAAAATGCTTGAATGCTTGAATGAGTGAATGAAAAATGAATGGGGAGATGTAAAATGAGGAGAAAAAACTTATTTATACACACTTATTCCCTAATTACCCAATCATACCTCATTAGAGGTCGATATAAGGTCTTTTTGAATAAAAACTCGAAAGGAATTTTGAATTATTTTGAATTTGGAGCCAAGAGGGACTCATTCGCCACCCATGGAGAATGGGTCCCACCTTAGGCTTGTAAGTGGGTGTTGGTAATTAAGTTGCATTTAATGTTGTTTGTCGGGTTTACATTAAAAAATACACTTAATTATGACTTGTGAGTGCATAAAGGGGTCATATAAAACATAAAGGTGTAAATAGTGAAGACAAGCCTAGAAAAGCATGAAATATTGTTACAAGACTTTACAACACTTTAAAATAGGACTTGGTAAGGGATGAAAAGGTGATTTTTAGGTGAATTATAATGAAAAGAGTCTAGAAAAGTGTAGAAATGTGTTACAACACTTCACAACACCTTCACAAGAAATAATTTGAATATTTAGGACCAAATGTGAATGCATAAGTTACATTGCAACATTAAATCAAAGCAAGATAAGTCAAAAATCATAAGAGAAAGACCTAAATAACCATGAAAATGTCAATGATCCATTTTTCTATGGTACATGCACCTGGAGGTATAGATTAAGCGGACCGAGAGCTACAATTTCCACTTCAGAGTTTCTAGAAAAGTCAAAGTGGACTCATTCACCAAAGAGTGGCGAATGAGTCATATTGTTCCTATTTTTCAAATATTTTTGTGGATTTGGATACCCATTTGGCTGAAACTTGCTCCAGTATAGTTTTCTAGAATAGAGATTGATTCTCCCAGAAAAGCGAATGAGTCCCACCAGGCTTAAAAATCAACATTTTTAGAATTTCAGAGCTATTTCCAGTCTCTTCAAGGTTTCTAGGTGTACACCATTCACATATTTACTTTTTTGTTCTGCTTTATTTTCATTTGTAGGGCATTCTTTAGGTCATTTAGTATTTGTTTGCATATCACACCATGTTTTCCAGCATATTATCTTTTCCAAGTTTAAACTTGGCGGTGAACCCCTTTGTTGTCTCAATCATCTCCAAGGATACCTTATAGTCAGATCTCTCACATCCTTCATTGGTTTGAGATCTCTAATATGTCCTTGAATGTGAATATTATGAAATTGGATCCCTCTCCTTGTATCCATTTTTGGTGGACAAGAAAGTGAAGCATCCATTTCCAATGTCCACATTTTGGTGAACCCAAATATAGAGCATCATATTTCTGATTTGGAGTGCATTTACATCCTAGATTTAGCTTGCATTAACTTTGCATTAGGATTTGCATTGATTAATTTGCATCTAGGGTTTCTAAATTTTTACATTAGTGAAAGTGCATATAGGTTGCATTTTTGCAGCTCAAATAATTGAAAATCATCAAAAAACTACATTTGTATTTAGGATACACATCATACAAACTAAAAAATCATAAAAATCAATTACAAATTTTTGAAAAATTTGAAAAAAATCCCTACTAGGACTCATTCGCCACCTTGGGCGAATCAGTCCCAGTGTGCCCCTAAAATTTCCTTTTACAACACTGGAAACCTTGTTTTTTCACTTCTGTTTGTTTCCATTAACTATCTGTATCAGTTGGATAAGTTTTTGTTACATGCATTTCATTAGATCTAGCTTAAATTAGCTCATTTCATGCATTGCTCAATTTCAAATTTGCATTTACAACATTTCATCTTTCAGGTTGTTGCATAATGTAATCAACAAATTACCTTGTTTCACATTTGAAAATTGCATTTAAAAATTTAACTTTAGGTAATTGCATTGCACTTTCTTTACTTTTTCATGATAACATGTTTTCTTTCAAGAGATTTGGCTTTGATATGGTTAAAAATGGATTACATAAGTACAATATCCCCTCTTATGAGTTCAATTTAGATTACAACAACAAGGTCATTAAGAAACATGTTAGCCATCCTTCTACTATCTTTCATAATTATGAGAACATCCTAGAGAAAGTGGATCAAACCATTGACACAATCCTTAATATTACATTGCCAATTGGTGAGGATGGTAGTGTTGACAATCATAAAAATCATACTTGTTCTTCTCCCGATACCTCTCCTATTAGTGATGAAGGTATCTTGGTAAAAGAAGATACAAGCATTGAGGCTCTTGATTTTCCCTCTCCTCATTCCCCTTTGGAAGATATTGGAAAACAAGAAGATGAGATTAAAGAAACTTTTCTAAACATCACTTTGCCTAATCTCCATGCATCCCTTTCTTGTGAGAATTTTTTAGCGAAAGAAGATGATATCATAGATAGCCATGAAAACCAAAAATTTTCTTCTCCTAATATCCCTCCTCGATGCAAAGAGGATAGGTTTGTGTTAGAAGATATACCTATTAAGAGTCATGATAATCTTGCTCTTCCCTTCTCTAATGCTCCCACCATTTGGAAAGATCTATTTGGTAAGCATGAAAATCATAGTTTTCCTTCTCTTGATGCCTCCCCTCTTGTGATGAAGCTTCTTACAAAATCTAACCATGGATGAACATATTACAAGCTCTCCTACTAGGGTAGATAGTAGGGCACAAGAGAATGAGACCTTAGAGAAAAATTAAAATCAAATAGAGCCTTCCCCTAATCTCCCCACTACTGATAAACAAGAAAATCCAACCATTGATAAATCCCTTACTTGAGATTAAGTCATTTTAGAAGAACCAAACTCTTATTATCATGAACATCTAGTTTTTTATTCTCCTAAAAACTCTCCTTCTAGGGAGGATATTATGGTGCAACAAAAGGAAAGCATTGGAAATAATGATATTATGCCCTTAGATGAAGATGATGAAGTAAAATTAGACTCTCCTTCACTAAGGGACATTAATATTATTCAACCTCAACTCATCCTTTACCCCCTTCACACAAAATGAAAACTCAAAACAAACCCGAACTTATCCTTTAACCACCTAAAAATAATGTGTCACAGTACCTAAGTCATAATACTATTGCTCATACATATAACACTAGACATAATTTACAATCAAGACAACCAACCCCAACAACATTACCTTTTCCTAATCCTATCTTATCGGGTCCTCCTCATTTAACTTCGCATAGTGGGAAGGAGTATGATCTTGTTGAACAACTTAAGAATACTCTTGCAAAGATATCCCTATGGGATTTAATTCATAATTCACCTAATTATCACACTATGCTTCAAACAACATTACAACAAGTTCCTATCCCTTCTAATGCACAAGCAAGTGACATAGCAGCCATGGTTCAAGGAATAAACACTAACATTGTTTTCCACCAAAGTGAACTCCCCTCTTTGAAAGTGCAAAAAAAAATGACGCTTTCATGACCATAAATCAATACAAAAGAAAAGGGATAAAGAGAACCCTCCTTAATAATGGCTCAACCCTTAATGTGTGTAGTGTAAGGGTAAACCCAAAAAAGTGGTTTACAATTCAAATGAAGAAGGAAAAATTGTAAAAAATAACCCCATGCCAAAAATTTTCATTCTAGGGGTTCAAACGAACCAAAAGAGGGTTTGCTCAAACCAGGGTTTGAGCAAACCCATTTAATGCATGTACAGACCAATCAGAAAAAAAAGAAAATGGAAACCATTTTTGGAAGGGGGTTCGCTTGAACCCCCTTAGTTTGAGTGAACCCCCCTTTTCCTTGATTTTTGACCTTGTTCACAAAAAAAAATATTTTTTTTTGCACTTTAGAGCTCGGGTTGAAGATGAAAATGGTGGAGACTTCATAGACCCAACTGGAATCAAGTAGTCCTTAGAATGAGCTATCCAACAAATATAATTTTAATATGTTTTGGTTTTATTATGCATTTGTTTTTTTAGTTTTATTAAACATAGGTTTTTCATTGAAAATCAAGCTCTTTGTTCTGCACATGTGGGAAAATAGTAGATTATCATTTTTTTTAAAAAATTATGAGTGCACCAGATACTGAAGTCCTTGATCCAACAAAAAAAATAAAATTGAATTTTGATGTACATACAAAAAAAGTTACGCGTTATACGGTCGCACTATGTCTGAATTGTAATTGGTTTGACTTCAAAACTTGATTAAAGAAAAATATTCAATAAAAAACTATCTAACCAAGTGGAAGCACTATATATCAGAGTTACAAATCTAAATTCGAAAGAATTAGAATTTTATCCTTCATGGAAAAAACTTTATGTGTTATATGGTGAGTGTCACTTTTTAAAAATGCTATTTTATGAAAAAAACTAGTTTTTGAGGGAAATGGAAAAAGAAGTGCAATCTAATTCCAGAATTTTTGAAAAAAATATATTTAGAATCTTAAGACAAAATTCCATGAAACTCTAGCTTGCATAATCTTCAAATTCCTCATGGTTTAGCCACTATATATAGGTGCTCGAAAGTAAACATTTAGTTAAAAGAAATTATTTCAGTGTCTAGTTTGGCCAAAAATTGTAAACCAATATTGTGGGATCACCCATAAATCTTTTGGATAGGCTTAGTGTGGATAAATCAAACATTCAATCAGACTCTTTATCTATTAATGGATTTGACAATGTAGCAAAACAACTGCTTGGTGTGATCACTTTGCCTATTATAGTTGGGAATGCCACATTGGAAACACCGATCCATGTTATGCCATATGATCTCTCATATAATATTCTCTTAGGAAGACCATGGATTCATGCAATGCATGGGGTGCCTTCTAATCTTCATCATAAAATGAAATACATCTACAAAAAAAAAGTGTACACACTCAAAGTAGACCCTGACCCAAATAGTTGTCTAAACATTGAGAAAACAAAGGAAAATCCTTTAGCAACATTGACACCAACTACACAAGTGGAGCCTGTGCTTGCAACAAAAAGAAAAACATATCGAGGAAGTCATGAAGCTATTGGATGATGAATGGGGTTCCTTGGATTTCACACCTAGCTTTGATTGGCAACCAAAGATCATAATAAAGAAGCGTGAAAAAGAAAAAGTAGTAATGTCAACACAAAACTTGGAAGACCCTTTGAAAGCATCCACCTCAACTGCTTTAGAACAAAATAAAATAAAATTACACAACCTTTGATGAAGCTGATTATGAACAACCACCAAATCCAAAAGAGATGAAGAAGCTTTATGGAAAAGGTTATGAGCTTATGAAACAACTTGGATAAAATGGAAAAAGGATGTGGTGCTAGAGAACAAGGTATCCATGTCCCATCGAGCCTAACATGCAAGAAACAACTCATGGTCTTCGTTATTGTCCTTTGATAGAAATAAACAAGCCTTCACTTAACATCAACACTCTCACAAAAGATTTTTCTAAGCCAAATTTAACAGTAAAGTATCATGAACTGATAAACACTAGTGGCCTTGACGATTATCCTTTGCAAGAAATGAAACAAACAAAGAAATATTCGCTTAATATCAATGCCATCTCGCAAAACACTAATGATTTGAGCTCCTTAGATTTTACAACCTCTTGTAAAGGAGAAAACAAAATCTTGCAATCTAAAGAGTCTTGCGTAGGTATGACATCTTGTACTAAGAATGAAATATATTTGCTAAAAACTACATGAACACCTTCTACTATTGATCAAGAGGGTATCTTGTTGAGACTCCTCCAAGATCACTTGATATCTCTCCCTCCAAGAACTCCAAAGAAATTTTATTACAAAAATTTATTTTGTGGATATCATAGAGTTCATGGCCATGCTACTAATGAATGTAAGGCTTTGAGTAGTAAAATTCAAAATCTTAAGGAGTTTGGTGCTCTTCCTTATGTGGGAGCACCTCATTCCTCTAATCGATACTAATTTTCACTCTAGCATGTTTCTCATCAATCATTTTGGCTCATCCTTGTCCTACACTAGGTGGGGCAAGGGTTTAGATAGCCTTGTTCTTGTATGCCACTTGTCGTTGTCTCTTTTGGCTAGTTGACCATCTTTCATGTACATATAAGAGAAAGCTTGGGATGTGGACGACATGCCTTAAGTTGACTCGCATGTGACATACTTATTCATGATGTAGCTTATTGGAAACATATGACTTGCCATAGGGCTTTCCGAATAAGCTCTCATGTCTTCTTCTACTTTAAAGAAATTGCTCACAGTAATGGTTTTAACAACCACTTTAAAGTGGGGGCGCTGATACATTTTGGTATTTTTTTCGACGACAAGTCGTCAGAATTCCGACGGCTATTCATCGTTGTTATTGCGTCAAAATTTCGATGGCATTTGAAACGTCGAAATTCTGAACCGACATACCTGTCGTCGAAAAAAATACCAAAATGTATCAGTGGGGCATACATCGACACTCATATTTTATTGTGTGATTTTCTTTCTTCTTGTGATGTGTCCTTTTCTTGGTGGTGTCATTGGGCTTGATTTCCTCCAAGAGTGTGATATTTCTTTGACTTGTCATCTCTTGGAAACATTAGGCACAATGTTCCCTAATATGAGACCTTGCACGAACTAAGAAAAATCTCTTTGAACATTCCTTGCACTATTTTGAATTTATAATGTCTATGAGTTTCAAGCATACGATGTTTTGCTTGCCTCATGGAGCTCGAAGATCATTTTTTGTGTGGCACCTTATTAAAGTTATTAGGAGGTATAACTTTGGTATGGTTTGAGCGGGAAGCCTAATCCAAGGCATGAATCTCCCCATAGCCACTTGCGTGTGTGTGAGTGCATACCAACCATGAGTGTATGCTTCTCACCCAATGGACAACCGAGAGTTTTGTCACCTCAGAGTGAGTATGAATTTTTGGAAAAAAAGCTTAGATCTGATCCACATCGTGTTGGACAAATGGTTGAGGCTTGATCCACCTCATTTTTATTTTTACTTGTTTTTCCTTTCTTTTAGTTCTTGACATCGCATGATTGTGTATCTTGTTTTGCTGCATATTATACACCTTGTGTGTGTCCTTTTGTGCTTATGTCAATTTGACTTAGGATCTTGGATCGTGGAGGCTTGACCACTTCCTCAATCTTTGTTATCCTAGACCATTCACATTGGTATACTTGGACCCCTCTTGAATGTCTACTTTAGTGTGAGTTTGAAGCAAGTTCATCTTATCACTAAAGTGGGGAATAAATGGAGTCACCGGAAAAATACGACTATTCCTTGCTTGATTTGGGAATAATTAATGATAAATGGGACTTAATGTTTCCTTGATCTAGTGTTCTGAGGTGTTTTACACATCCAAATTAGGTCTTGGGCCCATTTTAAGCTAAATTAACTTAACTTTCCCCTAATTTAATGTTGTAAAATGTATTTATTTTCATATTCACATTAAATTTGGGAGGCTTGTGAATCAAGTGGACCTAATCTACTGTTGTAATGTGTTTTACACATTCACATTGGATCTTGTGCCTTTCTAGGCTATGTGGACCTCATTTTAATGTTGTAGAGTGCACTTAACCACACTTTCACATTAAAATTTTTGTCCCTAGCCCTAATCACCCTTTATATCATCATTAATACCTACTCGTAGGTCCCTTATTTTTGCATCCTGAGGCATATTTTGGCTAATATCTTGACAAAAACACTTTAAAACCCTGAAATCTTGAAGAACCAACTCAAAAACCTTAAGGTGGGACTCATTCGCCACCTTCGGTGAATGAGTCCCCTTATGTGGGACCCATTCGCCAAGGGTGGAAAATGAGTCCCTTTTGGGGACTTTCTCAAAATTGAGCGAGAAAAGTGTAGTTCTAACTTGAATTTTGATGAATGTCGACCTTGGGGATCAAAATAACAGTCATTTGAGTGGCTTGCCTATATAAGAGAGCTCTCAAATCCTGATTTCATCCAAACAATATCAATCCTACAAGTTTTCAATTCAAGTACTCAAGAGTTAGGCACTCCAAATCTTCATAAGGTTATCAATATAACTTCCAAGATAATTTCTAAGGCATTGAAGGGCATAATTCTTCACCAATTGTTGCAGAAATTCAAGATCTATCATCATGGAAAGTTTCTAATTGCATTATCTCATGTTCATGCTTCATTATCTTATTCCATCATTTTGGTTCAATTACTTAAAAGGGGTTTGACCAAGGCAAACCCCTATTCCATAACAATCAACAAGTTTTTCTCTCTCTTTGTGTGATTGCAAATCTAGGTGCTTTGAAGGCTTGGAGATGATTAAAGAATAGGTTTCAAACTTGTTGAAGTGATCTCCCTACTTGCAAGGTCAAAATATTCACAAAAAGTCACTTGCAGTCTAAAAAATTAGGGTTTCAAATCCAGACACCTGGAGGTATAGATTGAGAAGACTGAGAGCTATAGATTCCACTTCTGAGTTTCCAGAAAAGTCAAAGTGGAATCATTTTCCAAGAGTGGTGAATGAATCCCAATGTACCTATTTTTCAAAGATTTTTGTGGATTTGGATACCCATTTGGTTGAAACTTGCTCTGGTGCAGTTTTCCAAAATTAGGACTGATTTGCCCAGAATGGTGAATGAGTCCCACCAGGCTTAAAAATCAACATTTTCAGAATTTTAGAGCTATTTACAATCCCTTTAAGGTTTCTAGGTGCACACCATTCACATCTTTACTTTTCTGTTCTATTTTATTTACATTTGTAGGGCATTCTTTATGTCATTTAGTATTTGTTTTCATATCACACTGTGTTTTCTAGCATATTGTCTTTTCCAAGTTTAAACTTGGTGGTGAACCCCTTTCTTGTCTCAATCATCTCCAAGGATACCTTATAGTTAGATCTTTCACATCCTTCATTGGGTTGAGATCTCTAAGGTGTCCTTGAATGTGAATGTTGTGAAATCGGATCCCTCTCCTTGTATCCATTTTTGGTGGACAAGGAAGTGAAGCATCCATTTCCAGTGTCCACATATTCAAACTTGTGTGAAGTGGCTAGCTTGAATGTAGATCTTGAATCAAAGGAATGCTTAATAGATCTTGAATTGAATTTCTGGTTTGAATCACAACCCTAAATCACAAATGTTAGCTCAAAAATACACATGATGTAAGAATATCTTTGACATGATGCTTGAATCTTGTGATGGATCCAAATGCTTGATGAATTGCTCTTGAATTCTCTTCTGAACTCCAATTATGCTATTAGGAATGCTGTCACAAAATTCTTGTTATGAAAATGAATGAAAAAACCTTGTATTTATAGTTATCTATGCTTAATATCTTGAAATTACACCACACCAAGCTGACATATGAATTCATTAATTAAAGGAGGCTAAATATCGCCAATATTTGAAATTAAATCCTGAAAATAAATTAAGGAAGAATAAGATGCCCTAGGTGGAGTCTTAGTCTTGAGGCATGAAACCTAGGGCACATACTCCAAAAAGGGGCCCATTTAAGGTGCATTTGATATCATGGTCCCAAGACCTTTGGAGGACAAAGACGCCCTAGGTGGCATCTTAGTCCTAGTCCAAAAATTAGGGACACACAACCAAAATCATTAAATTATTATTTAACCTTTGATGTAAATGTTGGGATTAGCCACGAAAATATATAAGTTATTAGAATTGTGGATGCAAAATAGGACCAAAATTAAGATATAAATAGGGATAAACAAAGCAAGGTGGGCTCAAACAAGTGTGAAAATGAAAGGGTATGCATTTTATTACACTACATTTAGCCCCCACTTTAGTGAGAGGATGAAATTGCTTAAAAATCACACTAAAGTAGCCAACCAAACAATCAAGAGGGGTTCAAATGTATGAATGTTAGTTAGATAGGATGACAATAACCAAGAGCATGGCCAGGCCCCCAGGATCAAGATCCTATGACATACCAACATAGGCACAAAGGAACACACTTGTAGATGATATATGAAGCCATAACTAGATTTCCAACATACACCATCAAAGATAGAAAAAGAAAAATGCAACAAATCAAGCTTCGACTGGCCATTCAATGCACTTTGGACCAAGTCTAGGCTATTTGTCCAAAAAGGTTTACAAGTGGAATGCTTTGTCCTCTATGAAAAAAAATGCATGCTCACAAGGGCTAGTGAATCTAGTTGTCCACTAGGTGAGCCCCAAAAGATCCATATCAAAGTCATACCCCCATGACTATGATAAGGTAAAAAAGAAAACACACGCTTACAAGGGCTAGTGAAGCTAGTTTTTCACTAGGTGATCCCCAAGGGACCATATCAAAGCCATACCTCCATGACTTTAATAAGGTACAAAAAGAAAATGCACACTCACAAGGGATAGTGAAGCTAATTGTTCACTAGGTGATCCCCAAGGGACCATATCAAAGCCATACCTCCATGAATTTAATAAGGTACAAAAAGAAAATGCACATTCACAAGGGCTAGTGAAGCTAGTTGTTCACTAGGTGAGCCCCAAGGGACCATATCAAATCCATACCTCCATGAATTTAATACGGTACAAGAATGCAACACAACAAGAGAGAGGTTTTTTTGAAGGGATTTTTCTTAGTTCATGTAAGGTCTTAATCTTAGGGGACATCATTCCTAATGTCTCCAAGAGAGGACCAATCAAAGGATAAAAGATTCACAACTTAGGGAATGGAGTGCGTCACATCACCACTAAGAGGAATGCAATATGATAAGATAGATCAAGATATTGAAGGAAATTACTCCCAATGTCACCACAAAGAGAAGAAAACATCGCATGAAGTAAGAAAATCACATCAAGGAACATGGAAACATGCAAATGAAATCATGCCAAAATAATGCCAATGTATGCCCCCACTTTAAAGAAACTGCTAAACACCATGTTGTGAGAAATTTCTTTAAAGAAGACAAACATGATTTCACTTGAATGTTTCCATGTTCCATGATTTTATTTATGAATGAGTCCCTTTGCGCCCCTAAAATTGTCTTTTACAACACTAAAAACCTTGTTTCTGCAATTCTGTTGGATGCCATTAACTATCTATTTCAATGGGTGGGATTTTTCTTACATTCATTTTACTAAACCTAGCTTAATTTGGTCCATTTTATGCATTGCTTAATCCTAAATTTGAATTTCATTTTAAAATCATTGCATAGTGTAATCAAAAAATTATCTTGCTTGAAAACTGAAAATTGCATTTCATTTTAAATCCTTACGTTGCATTTTAAGTTTGCATAGATTACTTTTCAAAAATGTTAGTTTCAGTCTTCTACAAGTTCACCAAGAAAAAGTTAGGCAATAAGCATGCTAGTTATTCATTCAATACATTCCCTAGTTATGAGAGTCTCTTAGTGCAAGAGAGTGAAAATGTCAACGCTTTCCTTAAAATTACACCCCCTCCTATCTCTCCTACTTGTGAGGATGATGTGATAGAAGAAAATACAAACATAGATAACCATGACGATCATAATTGTACTTCTCTTGATACCTCTCATTTTAGTGATGAAGGTATCTTGGTGAAAGAAAGTACAATTGTTGAGAATCACGAAGATCTTGCTTGTCCTTCTCATCCCCTTTGGGAAGAAGGTATAACAATATAGGATGAATTCATTGCCACCACTTTACTTAGTTCACATTCATCTCCCAACAGCTCCCCTATTTGTGAAAATGCTTTAATGAATAAGGATACAATCGTGAATGATCATGACAAACACATTTGTGAGGAGGATATGTTGGTATCAAGGAATCCAATGATTGAGAGTTATAGCATTATTTCTCTCCTTCCTAATGTTCCTAACATTTGGAAGGGTCTATTTGAATAAGAGGATCCAATCATTGGCACACATTAAAATCATAGTTGTACTTCCCTTGACGTCTCCCCTATTTGTGATGAATTTTCTTTACAACATCTACCCATGAAATGTGATGAACTTGTTATTTGTCACTTTCCTAAAAGCTCTCCTACTAGGGTAGAAACTAGAAACAAGATAATGAGACCTTAGAGAAAGAAAATGAAATCATCAACAATCACAACAATAAAATTTCCCCCTCTCCTAATATTTCTCCTATTGGTGAGGATGATATTATGTTGTTACAAAATCCCATCGATGAGAATCATGAGGAAAACATTGTTGAACAAGGAAACACCATCATTGATAAACAAGAAAATACAACCATTGATCATTCCCTTACTTGTGATGAAGTCATTTTGAAAGAACCAATCCTTGAATGTCAAGAACATTTGGTTTGTACTTCTCCAAAAATATCTCCTCCTAGGGGGAATGTCATGGTGTGAGAAAATGCCAATAATAAGGTGGCTCCCTTAGGTGATGAAAAAAAAGTGATTCTAGATTTCCCTTTATTAGAGATACATCACACCAGGACCGCTGAGGTTATGAATGCACAAGTGTCTAGTAGATCCCCCTTGGTTAATGAATCCCCCTAGTAGATCCCCCTTGATTAATGAACCTCCTACATATCATGTGGGACATCCTAAGAATCCTTTAATTCTTTACCCCCCTTCACACAAACCTCAACTTATCATTCATCCACCCTCAAAACAAGTTCAAAAGAAACTTGTGCTCATCTTAGAACCACCTAAAAGGCAATGCGATAATGATAACATTTCACAACTACCGAGTTACAATGACATTTCTCACATATATGACAAAGTGTATACAATCAAGACCAACAACGAAGCTAAAAGACTTATGAAGCAACTTGGGAAAATATATGATTCTATAGAACAAGGTATCCATCTCCCTATATAGCTTAATGATCTTGGCTATTTTCCTTCAAAACAAAATCCTTCATCCAATTTCAACATTGTCACAAACAATTCTTCTAAGAAAACCTTAACCTTGGTACATCCTAAATTGGTAGATATCTCATTAAATATGTATCAAGCAAAAACTTTGTTTACTCATCAAAATAAATAATGTATTAGTTGCTGCTCCTTGCCATGTAATAGTTTTAGGATCATAGCATACTCACTATTGCATGTTTTACATTCATCGCAAGGGGAAACATATCATCATCCATTCCAGGATCACCCTTATCCTGCACTAAGTGGGGGAAAGGGGTTAAGTAACCTTGTCCTCATATGTCACTTGTTGTTAACTCTTTTGGCTAGTTGACCACCTTTCATGTATATATATATAAGATTAAGCTTGGAATGTGGATGACATGCCTTAAGTTGGCTCACATGTGGCATAATTATTCATGATATAGCTCAATTCAAAAATATATGACTTGGAATAGAGCTTTCCAAGTTGGCTCTCATGTCTTCTTTCATTTATCATTAGCTACTTTAAAGAAATTGCTCACGGTGATGGTGTTAGCAATTGATTTAAAGTGGGGGCATACATTGCCACTCATCATGTTTCATTGTGTGATTTCTTTCTTCTTGTGATGCGTACTTTTCTTGGTGGTGTCATTGGGCTTGATTTCCTCCAAGAGAATGATATTTATTTTACTTGTCCTCTCTTGGAAACATTAGGCACAATGTTGAACCCTAAGAAGAGACCTTGCATGAACGAAGCAAAATCCATTTGAACAAATCTTACACTATTTTTCATTTACAATGTCTATGAATTTCAAGCATACAAATTTTTGCTTGCCTCATGGAGCTCGAAGGTCATTTTTGTGTGGTGCATTATTAAATTTATCAGGAGATATAACTTTGATATGGTTGAGCGGGACGCCCGATCTGGGGCATGACTTTCCCTATATCCAATTGTGTGTGTGTGAGTGCATACCAGCCATGACTAGTGTATGTTTCTCACCTCTTAGGATCTCTCACCCGACGAACAACCAAGAGTTATGTCACCTCAAAATGAGTATGCATTTTTTAGACAAACAACCTAGATCATATCCACATTGTGTTGGAAAAATGGTCGAAGCTTGATCCACCTTTTTGTTTTCATTTATTCTTGTTCCTCTCTTCCTTCTAGTTATTTCCATTGCATGATCGTGTATCTTGTTTTGCTACAAATCATTCACCTTGTGTATGTCCTTTTGTGCTTATGTCAGTTTGACTTAGGATCTCAGATCTTGGGGGCTTGGTTACCTCCTTCATTTTTGTTATCCTAGACCATCTGCATTGGTACGATTGGACCCCTCTTTAATGTCTACTTTAGTGTGAGTTTGAAGCAAGTTCATCCTCTCACTAAAGTGGGGGCTAAGTATAGTGTTGAAAAAGTGCAACTTGCTTGATTCAAGAATAATTAATGATAAATTGAACTTAATGTCACCTTGGTCTAGTGTTGTGAGGTGTTTTACACATCCACATTAGGTCTTGGGCCCATTTTAAGCTAAATTAACTTAAAATTTCCCTAATTTAATGCTATAAAATGTATTTATTTGCATCTTCACATTAAATTTGGAAGGCTTATAAATTAAATTTGGCCCTAATCTAGTGTTGTCATGTGTTTTACACATTCACATTGGATCTTGTGCCTTTCTAGGCTATGTGGACCTCATTTTAATGTTGTAGAGTGTATTCAACCACACTTTCACATTGAAATTTGTGTCCTGAGCCCTAATCACCCTTTATATAATCATTAATAGGCCCTTAGGCCCCTTATTTTTGCATCCCGAGGCATATTTTGGCTAATATCTTGTGACAAAAACACTTTAAAACCCCAAAACCTTGAAGATCCACCTCAAAAACCTCAAGGTGGGACTCATTCGCTACCTTGGGCAAATGAGTCCCCTTAGGTGGGACCCATTCGCCAAGTGTGGCAAATGAGTCCCTTTTGGGGACTTTTTCAAAATTGAGTAGGAAAATTGCAATTCTAATTTGAATTAAATTGATGAATGTTGGCCTTGGGGATTAAAATAACGACCATTTGAGTGCCTTACCTTTATAAACAAGCTTTCAAATCCTCATTTCACATAAAAATAACAAGAAACATAAAGGTATTCAAGTTTTCAAGTCAAGCAAGCAATAGTTAGGCATTTCAAGTCTTCACAAGGTCATCAAGATAGCATTCAAGATCATTTATAAGGCATCCAAGAGCAAGATTCTTCATCAATTGTTGCAAGAATTCAAGATCCATCATCATGGCAAGGTTCTAAATGCATTGTTTCATATTCATGCTTCATTATCTTTGTTGGCCTCCTACAATGATTTAACAACTAAGCCCTTACAGTTGTGATTCATAGATTGGACATCTAATCTGAATAGTTATCTTAATCATTATAAAGGTGCATTTAACTTGTCAACCCAGGGACATAGACTTGAAATGGGTCATCACAGTATGTGCACTAGGAATCCAAAGTAGCCATATTCATTCTACATCTAAGAAAGACATAATGCTAAAAGTAAATTGCTTGGAAAGAAATAACATAAGTGCTGACCATCAACCAACAACTATACTAAGCTAAAGTACATGACATAAATGAAAATCTGAGCAAATAGACAAGAAACTACTCTGTCTGCTTTGGCTATAGGAATAGTCACATAATGGAATTCTAGTGGCTGCAGGAACAGACAGTTGCCAGATTCTTAACTAAATGTTGAACAGAAAGTACTAACTAAACTAAAGAATGGAATGCTCACCAAGTGGGCCCCCTTGGATGAGTATCCCTTCTGAAAAATGTAAACTCAAATGCATGAACTTATAACTTCGTTTTATTCATTGGAAAGCATGAGTACAAGTGAGCAACATCACTATATTGCTGAAAAACTAAGAATGTGAATACAACATCAGATTAATCAACCTTATGAGAAGGAGAATTCGAGTCTTATTTATAGGAAGAAAAACTACTAAATAACTACCTAGCAAGGTGGTCAACTCCAACAAATTAGGAGGATGCCACTTTAGGGAAAGCATAAAAAGTGGAGAGGAGGTTATGCATGCATGGAATTTGGTCAAGCCGATTTTCCTTAACGCAAATCTAGCATAACAATAGCTCCTATATTCGTTCAACAAACTATTAAGACCATTTACAAGGCAATTACAATTCTTCGATTTGAACTAGGAATCTCCCTCCATTGACCTTTAAATGATCACCTTGTTGACCTTTATGACATATGACCAGTTGGAAAAATCTTCCTTGATTTTTGTAGACTAATTATATCTACATAACAATATTAGTACACACAAAATTTGCATATCTATAACTATCTTAAAGTAACATTCATTAATACACATGAAAAATTAACATAGAGAGTTCATATAGCATGTCAATGCCATTTAAAGGTTACAAAAACAAGCTTATGCCCAATGTCTATGGTTTCAAGGAAATAACATGAAAATGTCAACATCCAAATATCAAGGTCTATGACAACTACAACAAATGGATAATAAACTCTATCAAAATTGAACCATAAACTAGACTCATCACTCCCCCCAACCTAAGGTTTTGCTGGTCCTCCAATAGAGGAAGGGTTGTTCTTTTGCTTAGTCAATGCCTTAAAATTTGCAACTACCAGCTGCCCAACATAAGTTCTTGTAGTGAATGAATTGGGGTCCCAATAGAACCCTTGCTTGCTATCCAACCTGTTCCATCTTTGCCTCTCTGCAGCTATATCATACTGGTAATACCTAAAATTTGGCATAGGCTATAATAGGATAGGTGGCTGAAAAGTTAGTGGAAGCCAAAATTGTCCCTTCATCCTTCCAATCTGTATATATCTATCAACTCTTTTGCATGATGCAACATTGTTCTACAGGGAGTGAGGCTCAACTTGTTTTAACTCATCAGTCGGACTGTTCCACCTCTATGACAGATACCCCATTAGAGATTCTCCTGTGGTTTTTACTACCTTCTCATATTCTTTGTAAACCTACTTCTCTCTCAGGCAGGATCCTACTGCTATAGCTTGGTTGGTAAAGGAATTTGTGCCATTCCTTGAAAATGTCTCCTAGGTTTCTAGATTCAACCCTAATGGGCAAGGGAGTGTTGGATTCTATTTGCCTATAAGTCTTGAATTGTTGTCCCCAACTAATTTCATTTTGTATCGGGGACATGAGTGCCCTTAATTGGAGATCCCCAACATACAACAATGGATTCCAATCACAATCTTGGGACACAACATAATTATGCAAATATAATTCACACAAAAAAAATTTCATTTTAGGAGGAGCAATCTGATAAGCCTAGAAAAATTCAAGAGGAGTCTCAATGGAAGGATTCAAACCTGAAATAATCCTTGCTAGTTTAAAAGAAATATTCTTCTCCTTCAAATATAGAGCATAGACCCTTGGAGGAGTCCTGCACTCTAATATTTGAGGTACTAAGGCTAGTATATTGTCCACCTTTTCCTTTAAAGCAACAATTTCTATATTCTTCTCTTCAATCTCCTCATCTTTCTTCTTAATTTTCTCCTTTAGCCCACATTTCTCCTCTATCCATTCCTCTTCCCTCCTTTGCATCTCACTCCATAAGTTCATGGCTACCACATGCATTGAAAGATCAGAGGGCTTATGTATTCCTACCAAAAAAATTCCTCGCACTGATGCTTGCTCTTCATGTGGCTCCAGTTGCAAGGATTCTGATTGTTCAGCCAATTCCAGCTGCAGGGGTGTTGATTGTTCTCCCAGTTTTGGCTGTAGGGGATCTTGTTCTTGCTCTTGCTGCAGGAACTCTTGCTCTTGCTCTTGATGCAAGAGCTCCTGATTCTCCTCATACTCTTGACTCTCAACTTGTTCTGCGATGGTAGAAAGCTCTGCAAATGTTATATTTGCTGCTTCCTCAAATATGTCCTTTTCCTCAATATTCACCTACCCCACTGGGGCTTCTGTTTCCTCTTGTGATGTTCCTCGAGGCCTCAGGATTCCTTCCAGAGATACACCAAAGGCTGGCCCAGCTAGTCTTGATTTTCTAGGAGGGCTTTCATGTTTTTCTTTGGCTGCAGGAAGAATAGTGCCAGGCTTCCGTTTCTTAGAGCTTGGCACTTCCTTTTCTGCCATTTTCTTTTTACCTTTTCCCTTCCGCATTTTTTCCTCTTTCTTTTGTGCCCTAGTTCAAATTAGGATTCCAAGAGGGACAACATCATTAGAATTTGAAGAGGAGCTTTCTTTGTCTGAATTTTTTGTCTCAGAAGAACTAATCTCTATAGTTTGTTCAGCTACAAGAGAGTTTACACTAGGGCTTGCATCAGAAGTTGAGGCTCTAGGAGTGGCTTCAACATTGCTCACTCTCCTACTAACCCTATGAGGTTTAGGAAAAACCTTAGGTTGCAAATGCTTTGGTCTCAATTGATCAATATTTAAGAATTCTTCCCAAGTCATATTAGACACATCCTGTAGAGACTTCTCTACTAATAATTTGATTAGAAAATGGTGGGAAACAGAATTATCCCTACCTTTTTTGAGTTTCAGTCACCATGATTGAAAGGAGATGATATAACATGTTTGGCATGTTCATTCTTCTCCCATGCCTTAGATGATTTAGGAGTTTGAAGTACACATAATGTAGGTTCGACTGGCGGCCTTCACAAGTGATGTACTTTACAATGTAAATAGATATTTGCTTCCATGGCTCAGGAAAAGAGGTTTTCTTTGCAAATTTCTTTTCCACATTCAATGGAGGGTCACCAGTTTCTATAAATTTAGCCCTAGCTGACTTGGTGTCTCTAGTAGCAGGGTAATGTTCACCATTGATAGGCAACCCTGTAACTTTTGCAATCCTACCTTCAATAGCTATTACCTCCAACCCTTTTACCATAGCTTTTCCTTCAGACAATGTCTGTGTAAATTCCAACGCAACATCTTCATTAGAGCCATTGAATTTCAAAAAATAATCTAACCACCTACAATTTATGAACTCGGCTTGGGCAGGTGCATCTTGCAACACAACATCATGAACCATGGGTTCATTTCTAATCAACCCACCTCCCATTGTTCAGTTGTCTACAATTAAACAATCACTCTGGAAGGTTTCCCTTTTTGCAATCTTCATCTGAAAGCCAAATTTCTCCTTCTTGCAATGTTGCTAAATTCCCAATGCTAATGTCATCTGAATTTTTCCTTTTTGGTGACTTAGGATTATGACAAAGGTAATAAAGGAAGTAAAGGAGTAATAAATGAAGGATGTGATCAAGAAAAATGGCAGCAATTGATGTCATCTCACACATGTGAGCTATCACCTCACTCAGAATTCTAATTGGCTGAATTTAAGCTTTATTGACATGGACCAAAATGGACTGACACGTGGACATGGTATTCACACTTCTCCCCCCAACCTAGATTTGAGCATGTGTCCTCACACGCGAGGTAGTAATGATGATTTGACAGGGGAAGGGAATAATTACATTCTATGGAGAACTTCTATATTAATGTACAATAATTAAATGAATGTACTAAAAGATAATTAAGATGTAACAAATTGATGTGCACATACCCGAATTCATGGAATATTTGTTGCAAAGAATATTGAGGAAGTACCGGTCACCTTTTAAGAAGTTAGTTGAGAAAATAATGGAAGTGGAGATGGAATGAAGTGAAGTTATGGCGGCATGATGGAAGAGAGAGAAAGGTGGAGATGGATGGGTGGATGGGTGAATGAATGAAGAAGTGGACTCCCACAAAAGTGGAAGTATTTATTATGACAAGTTACGTACCTTAGTTAGCTAGAAGGAGGGACACTAGGTCCGCTTCCTTCGGATGCAAGAAGTTCAGGTGTTGCATGCTAGGTGAATTGCTGCAAGAATTCCTCCTTGTAAGTTGGCTTGTGATACAACCTGAGGCGATGACCGTTGACAAGCAACTTAAATATAATAGGGTCAATGGTAGTGAGTTGAACAACACCATTGGAGAAGACTTCAACAACCTCATATGGTCCTAGCCACCTTGTTCACAATTTTTCTGCATTATCTTGATACCTTGAGTCGTAGAGCAGTGCCCAGTCACCTGGCTGAAATTTCTTATCCTTTATGAATTTTTCATGCCACTTTATTCTTTGATTCTACACTACCTTTGTGTGATGCAAGGCTGCCTTCCTCATCTCATCCAAAGCATTCAATTGCATAATTCTATCCCTTTGTGCCTCAGAGATATCCATCCCTAATTCTAGTGTAGTCCTAAGAGTCTTATGCTCAAATTCAATGGGAATCATAGCTTTCTTTCCATAAAACAATTCAAAAGGAGTGAAGCTTGTGGTTGTTTTCCAGGTGGTCCGATAGGCCCAAATAACTTATGGCAACCTATTTTCCCAATCCTTCCTATGAATAGCCACTATTTTGGTCAGAATGGCCTCAATTTACCTATTAGTCACCTCAACTTGGCCATTGGCCTGAGAGTGATAAAGATTAGACTTCCTATGCCTTATGTTGTACTCATTGACTAGTGCTGTAACAAGGGTTGAGGTGAATTGAGCCCCTTGAACAATCACTATCTCTCTTGGAACCCCATACTGTGTGAAAATTTCCTCATAAAGAAATTCTGCAACCTTATTATCTCTTACATGCTTCATGGCCTTAACTTCTACCCACTTGGTTACAGAATTAGTGCAAACTAGGATATAGGATTTACCATTTGATGAAGGATCAATGGGTCCTACAAAATACAATCCCCACTTATCAAATGGAGTGATTACTACCTAGGGGAAAAGGGGAATCTCATCAGATTTGGTTGGCCGACCCATCCTCTGGCATCTATCACACTTCCTTGTATATTTCCCTGCATCCTTGTGGAGTGTGGGCCAATAATATATTGTGTTCAAAATATTCATTGTTTTCCTCTTGGATGCAAAATGCCCTCCACAGGGTTCATTGTGACATGCATGCAATATATCATATGTCTCATCTTGCCTCACACATCTCCTCATGACATGGTCTGGTCCAGTGTAGAACAAACATCTAGCAATCCATGAGAAAGGAAAATACTTTTCAATGAGCACCCTTCTCTCGTTTGGAGAGAAATGAGGAGGAACTCTCCCTGTGACCAGATAATTAGCTATGTCAACATACCAAGGTGTATGCACATTGATGGAAAATAAGTGTTCATCAGGGAAAGAGTCATCAATGACTTGATTGTCCTCTGATGTAGTCAGCCTTGAGAGAAAGTATGCTACAACATTTTCCTTTCCTGGTTTATCAACAATGGTTATGTCAAACTCCTACATTAGCAACAACCATCTTGCTAGCCTACCTAAAATCAGGTGCTTATTCATGAGGTACCTAATTGTTGCATGATTAGTGTGCACAAAGATCTAATAGCCTATTATGTAGTGCCTGAATTTGTTAAGGGCATATATTACTGCTAGCATTTCCTTTTCTATCTCTGTATAATTAAATTCAACTCCTTGGAGGTTTTTGCTAACAAAATAAATAGCATTTTCAATTGCTCCTTTTTGTCCCAGGACTACTCCTATAGCATAGTTTGATGCATCTATATGAACGTGAAAGGGAAGTTCCCAATTAGGACCCTTGAGTACAAGAGCACGAGTCAAAGTTGCTTTGAGATCAGAGAATGCTTTCACAGTCCTCTGTCTAGTGGAATTCAACATCTTTAGTTACGAGATTGTACAATGGTGCTACCATTTTGTTGAAGTTTTTGATGAAACACCTATAATAACTTGCATGTCCCAAGAAAATCCTAACATCTTTTTGTTTTGCAAGTATAGGCAGGTTGGTGATCACCTTAATCTTGGCAGGATCTACTTGTATTCCTTTGGAAGAGATGTAGTGGCCAAGGACTACACCTTCCTACATCATCATGAATAATTTCTCACTGTTTAAAGAAAAATTATGTTCTTCACATCTCTTTAAGAATCTCCTGATATTTTCCAATGCTTCATTAAAATCAGCACCGTAGGTAGTAAAATCATCCATATAAATCTCCATGCAATCATGTGATATATCTAAAAATATGCTAATGACTGCTCTTTGAAAAGTTGTAGGTGCATTGCATAAGCCAAATGGAAGTATTGAGTAGGCATAAGTTCCCCATGGATAGGTAAGGGTGGTCTTCTCTTGGTCCTCAGGTGAAATTTGGATCTGGTTATAGCTGCTAAATCCATCTAGAAAAGAAAACTATTGCTTTTCTGCAAGTGAATCTAGAACTTGGTCTATGAAAGGAAGGGGAAAATGGTCCTTTTAGGTAGCAACATTGAGCTCCCTATAATCAAGACAAACTCACCACTTCCCTCCCTTTTTGGGCACAATCACCAATGGAGACACCCACTGGCTATTTGAAATGGGGTAGATAAATCCTACATCCAACAATTTCTATAATTCTCCTTTTACAATTTCCCTTAATGCAGGGTTAATTCTTCTTTGTGGCTACCTCACTAGTGAACAATCATCTCTGATGTATATCCTATGAGTGCATAGCTTGGGGTCCAACCCCTTCATATCATGGTAGTCCCATGCAAATGCATGATGGTGGGTCCTCAACAAATTTTTCAAAGCTAGCTACTACTCTTGAGTCAATTTGCTATTAATATTCAAGTATTTTCCTTTTGACACTTGCACTTGTGTGGTTAACTCTATCATAGCTGTTTCACTAATACTTGGTACCTTGAGTTCATGTGGTAATAATGTATGAAACATATCAGTTGCTGTAGGAAGAGTAGGCAAAAGGGTTTTCATTGTTCCAACAGAACCAAATGCATGAGAGGACGATGCTTTCTGTACCTCATAATGGTTTTGAGTTATGTTAGACAATAATTCATCTTCTTCCATAAGCTGCATGAAAGAACTTCTGCCTAACATCATAAGTTGTGCCACAAAATTAACTTCCTCGGCCTCTTCACCATCATGTGGCCATATGGGGTTATCCATATCTTGGGATGGTTGAGCAAGAGGGAAGAGAACAAAATTTTTGGTGCTCTTTCCATTAGAAATGGTCATGTCTCCTGATTTGCATCCAATATAGGCATCTACTGTTGCTAACCATGGCCTTCTTAGAATAATGGGGTACCTGCCTAGTGTAGCTTTAGGAGAAAGAATCATGAAATCTACTAGGTACTCCCAAGAGTCTAGAGTTACCACAAGATCCTCTACTATACCATCAGGTTTAACAGTGGAACTATCAGCAAGCTGCATGACAGTAGGAGTAGGTCTCATGCTTGAAACATTTAGTTGATGGAGGATATCCTTGGTCATCACATTTATTGCTGCTCCCAAATCAATTAGAGCATTCTTTATTTGGATCCCGTTTATAACAACTCCTACCACATGACTACTTGAGTCATTATACTTGGGGACAATCACTTTTCCAAGCATGATGTCAGCCATTTGTCCCACCACATGAACCGTAGTGGGGTCTTTCTTTTTCCTACCTGGCTTCTTGAGGCATGCTTCCTTAATTTCTTTGCCATCTATGGGAACATCTTTTATGGCCTGAAATAGAGGTATCTTGACACATATATGCTTCAACTGATCTAAAATGTGAAAATTTGTTTCATCTTCTTCTTTTTGTTTAGCAATTTCCAACCTCTGAGGAAATGGTGGTTCTTGTTCAATTTGCTAGACTGGGGCTGGTTTAGGCATTTTAGGTGCACTTGGCTGAATGGGGACATTCAAATGCTCCTCTTCTTCCACATGAATCTCAGTGATGATAGGTGTGGAAGGAGCTGGAAAAGTAGTTCCTAAATGCAAGTGGATGTTACTTACACTCACAACATAAGTAGAGAATTGATTTGAATCAACAAAATAAATTGGTTGTTGTTGTGGTTTGTTATTTGGGTTAGGTGTGGGTTAAGCTGGTAGCTAAGTAGGTCTAGGTGCATTTAAACTTGAGCTAGTAGGAGGCATTATAGTAGGTTGCTAGGGCTAAGAAGGTGGCTACATGTAACTAGTGGTCTGGGTTGGGGCCATTGCTGTCCTCCCCTCCATTGAGATGTTTGCTACTAGTTTCTTGGAGGTGGCTACCAATTGCCCTGAAACTACTGCCAATTCCCCTGAGGTTGCTACCACTCAGGTGGAGAGTTTTGGTGATTGGGCTATGTATTTGGAGGGTTAATCCAAGGATGTGGTGTATATCCTCCATAATTGGACATGGATATGGGGGTTTCCATTGGTTACCAGATGAGTAAGAATTGAAATATGGCCCAGTAAAAGATAATGGATCTGGTGGTATACCTTGTCTTGGAGCTGATGGCCTCCTTTGTGCAACGTAGTAGACTTGATCATCTTCAACCTGCATTGGATTAAACTCAGGTGGAATCTACTTACTGTCAATATTAGCTACCATCTTGCATTTGCAATCCTTCTTTTTTCTGCGATGAGGGAAATATTCTACCAACATTGCCTCTACTTCCTCTTGTTTCTTCTTAGCTTGAAGTCTATCCAACCGAGTAGCCAAATTGTTTATGATGTCTTGCTTGAAGTCTGTGAACAAGTTAGTAATCTCCATCCTTGAAACTCCACTAGTAGATGACTTACCCATAGAGGATTGATAAGCTCTCCCTTTCTTTGAAGCTTCCCTAGAATAGTTCTGACATATCTTCTTGATATCCTCCCAAGGAACTTGGGTGATATCTCCTCTTCCCATCAGGTCTAAGACATCAGTGCAACTGTCATTAATTCCTCTTAGGAAAATCAAATTTTGTGATTCTTCATTGAGTGTATGGTGTAGATTTTTTTGTAGGAAAAATAGAAACCTTGAAATGTAATCCTCCAGGCTCTCATCTTCCTTCTGTTGCATCCTAAATATGTCAGCTCCTCTCATGTCACTGCCCCTACAATATTCCTTGTACTTCTCAAGGAACTTTGTCTTCATGTCCTCCCAAGTCTCCATAGTATTTCTGCTTAGGCTCATAAACCATCTTAATACAAATTATTTCAAGGTGGTAGGAAAAAATTTAAGCCTATGGGCACCAGTGGTATAGTCATAACTCCTGTAGAGTATATCAAACTCAAACAAGAAAGTATCAGGATCTTTTGTGACAAGTCCATAGAACTTAGGAAGGACTAAAGCATGGATATTTTTGAGGTTGTCAACTTCATTATGATGAGCAATGGGGAAAGGAAAAGATGGTTGGTTAGGTCTATTTCTATTTGCATATCCCATACTTGCCTGATGGAGTTCCAAAGAAAAGTTATTCTCAATCTGATTTTGGTCTTTAGAGGAAATTTAAGAACTGGTCATATCAGGAAATACATCAACAAAGGGGTGTGGCTCTTCTTATTCTTCATCTCTTGGTAGATTCTGATGCTCAACTAGCTGGAATGGATCAAGGTTATTAGGAAGGAATCTCCCATGAGAAACTCTCCTCCTTCCTCTATGCATACAATATCAACTCAATATCAGCCAACTCACACAAAGAATTGGCAAAAGAATAGTGGATCATTACTTTCCGAAATGAGGGGTATACTAAGAGAAAACTTTCAAAAATAATTCAGCAAGAAACTATCAATGACTCCAGAGAACTTCCTACTTTGACAACATCCTTGACAACGACGCCAAAAAATGTTGGTCTTCTATAGTGATTTAACAACTAAGCCCTTAAGCTGTGATTCAAATATTGGAAATCTAATCTGAATAGCTATCTTAATCATTACGAAGGTGCATTTAACTTTTCAACCCAGGGACGTAGACTTGAAATGGGTCAGCATAGTATGTGCACTAGGAATCCAAAGTAGCCACATTCATTCTATAGCTAAGAAAGACATAATGCTGAAAGTAAATTGCTTGGAAATAAATAACATAAGTGTTGAGCATCAACCAATAACTATACTAAGTTGAAGTGCATGAAAGAAATGAAAATATGTGCAAACAGATAGGAAACTACTTTGTCTTCTTTGGCTGCAGGAATAGTCACATAATGGAATTCTAGTGGTTGTAGGAACAGATAGTTGCTAGATTTTTAACTAATTGCTAAACAAAAAGTAATAACTAAACTAAAGAATGGAATGCTCATCAAGTGGGACCCTTAGATGAGTATCCCTTAAGAAAAATGTAAACTGAAATGCACAAACTTATAACTTCATTTTATTCATTGGAAAGCATGAGTACAAGTGAGCAACATCACTATATATTACTGAAAAACTAAGAATGCAAATACATCAGATTAATCAACCTTTTGAGAAGGAGCATTCGAGTCTTATTTATAGGAAGCAAAACTACTAACTAAATGCCTAACAAGGTGGTCAACTCCAACAGATTAAGAGGACACCACTTTAGGGAAAGCATAAAAAGTGGAGAGGAGGTTATGCATGCATGGAATCTGGTCAAGTCAATTTGCCTTAACGGGGTGATCCCACAAAGTTGGTTTACAATTTTTGGGAGATTCTGATTTTTGCTGAAATCACATATTTTTAGAAAATATAATGATTTAAGCCTTAAAAAGTTCCATTTAAAGCATTCCAATTGAAGAGTTTGATCAAACTACCTTAGATCAAACCCCCTTGAATAGAACCCCACTAGTTTTAAACCATACCTATAACGAAGTCTCCTTTACACCTATCAAAATGCTGATAAAAAACCACTTTTGATTTACCTTTTGGGGGACCAAATGAATTCATTTAAATTTTTTTTTTTTTAAGTATGTAGTCCTTATTATAAGCTTCCAAAAAAGTATAATTTTAAATAAATTTAATCTTATTATTATATTTATTTTTTATTTCTTGTGAATGTAGGTTTTTCACTGAAAATCAAGCTCTCTGTTCTACACATGTGGAAAGATAGAAGATTATCAGAATTTTTTTTTGAAATATATGAGTGCACTAGATATTGAAGTCTTTGATCCAACAAAAAAAATATTGAATTTCGATACATACAAAAAAAGTTGTGTTATAAGGTTCGCCTATGTTTGAATTGTAATTGGTTTGGATTTGAAACTTGATTAAGGAAAAAATAATAATAAAACACTAAAAAACCAATTGGAAGCACTAGATAATAGTTTCAAATCTAAATTCAAAAAAAAGAATTTTACCCTTTATGGAAAAAAAGTTGTGTTATACGGTGAGCGTCACTCCTTAAAAATGGTGTTTACTGAAAAAAAAACTAGTTTTCGAATGAGATGGAAAAAGAAGTGCAATCTGATTCCAAAAAAATTGAAAAAAAAATATTTAGAATCTATAGACAAAATGTCACAAAACACTAGTTTGCATCATCTTCAAATTCCTCATGGTTTAGCTACTATAGGTTCCCGAAAGTGAAGTTTTAGTTAGAAAAAATTAGTTCAGTGTCCAGTTTGGCCAAAAATTGTAAACCAGTATTGTGGGATCACCCAACACAGATCTAGCATAACAATAGCTCCTATATTCACTCAACAAACTATTAGGACCATTTATAAGGAAGTTACAGTTCTTCGATTTGCACTAGGAATCTCCCTCCATTGACCTTTAAATGATCACCTTGTTGACCTTTATGACAGACGACCAACTGGCAGAATCTTCCTTGATTTTGTAGACTCTAATTATATATGCATAACAATATTCGTACACACAACAATTGCATATCTGTAACTATCTTAAAGTAACATTCATTAATCCACATGTAAAATTAACATAAAGAGTTCATATAACATGTCAATGTCATTTAAAGGTTACAAAAATAAGCTTATGCCCAATGTCTATGGTTTCAAGGAAATAACATGAAAATGTCAACATCCAAGTATCAAGGTCTATGAAAACTACAACAAATGGATAATAAACTCTATCAAAATTGAACCATAAATTGGACTCATCAATCTTACTTCATCATTTTGGTTTAATTACCTAAAAGGGGTTTGACCAAGGAAAACCCCTATTCCCTAACAATGAACATTTTCTCTCTTTCTTTGTGTGATTGCAAATCTAGGTGCTTTGAAAGGCATGGAGATCATTGAATATTAGGTTTCAAACTTGTTGGGGTCATCTTCCTATTGCAAGGTCAAAATTTTCACAAAAAGTCACAGCCCTAAAAATTAGGGTTTCAGATTCAGACACTTGGAGGTATAGATTAGGTAGACCGAGAGCTATAGATTCCACTTTTAAGTTTCTAGAAAATTCAAAGTGGACTCATTCACAAAGAGTGGCGAATGAGTCTCACTGTACCTATGTTTTAGAGATTTTTGTGGATTTGGATACCATTTGGTTAAAATAGGCTTCGGTGTAGTTTTTTAGAGTCAGGATTGATTCACCTAGAATGGAAAATGACTCCCACCAGGCCTAAAAAGTAGCATTATTAGGATTTCAGAGCTCCATTCCATCTCCAGCAAGTTCCCAGGTGCACACTTACATTTTTACAATGTTCTGTTTTATTCTTCTTGCATTTTCAATTCATTTAATTAATTTTGCATATCACACTGTGTTTTCAAACATTTTCTTTTCCAAGTTTACACTTGGTGGCGAACCCCTTTCTTGTATCAATCATATCCTAGGATACTTTATTGTCAAATACCTCCTATCCTTCATTAGGTTGAGATCTCTAAGGAATCCTTGTATGTAGTGTTGGTGAAAAGTGGGTATGATCTGTGTCCTAAATGATATGATAGCATCTCTCCACTATTTTTCCTCATTACACTAATCTACGACAAACCAACTAACCTAATGAAAGAAGGAAAGCGAGACTATATACATGAAACCTATACTACTGAAAATGAACTATGTACAAAGATATTTATAATAAACCAGATTCAAGTGAGGAAAACTAACATTTACGCCCATAGGACTTTGCATCGCATGCACAAGTAGGCAAGTGATTGTTATAGTTCTAAGCGATGCGAATTCATCCCTATATTCAGAAAAATGAGCCTCAATATTGCAACATTCAAATTCAATAACACATCCGTGAAAAACTAAAAGTTGAGACCATTGGTCTAGTCCGTGATCAATCCATAGACAAGTTTTCATTCCCTCACTCCCATAATTAAAATCATAAGAACAACTATGAGTATTCATAGGAGTAAGGAAAGATAGAACTTGGATATTGTCATGTGAAGGTGGAAATGTTTGATAGCTGAAAACGTGCACTACGTCGTTGGTCATTGCATTGGAAGCCTCCGATGGACGTAATGGATGGTGCAACATCCCTCTTACATTACAAATTTGCAAATCACAATCAAATTGATTAGGAAGTAGATACCGTGAAGAATTTTTTTCAAATGCAAGGAACCTTGTACCTGATTCTGAAGTTCTATAAGACTAAGAAAGTAATTTAGCCAAACTTCCTTCCAAACTCTCAATGGGATCCGCAACCTCCATTGGTTGTTCTTCAAGGAGATACACTTCATCTCATTGATCCTCCATAGTCCATGTTTCCACTTGATTGCTGCCCTTAGAAGGAAGTATGTTGTCCCATTTAATTTCCCTTGTGTTGACTTCAATTTGTTTATAGTTCATGTCATAAAAACATGATATGGATGAATATGTTTGGTTGCAATCCTCAGAATATGCAGGAAGAACAACAATGGTCAAGGAAGAAAGACTCTCAATTGCAGCCTATAGTTGGCAGGGTATATCATCTCAGTGGGCAACCACCAAGACATCCTCATCTTGGTTCTCTCCTTTTTGTAATTCATGTGGCTCACTAAGACATTTAGTTGTTTCCTCATGTTCACTCTCAAATTGTAGATAGAAATGGAGTCCCTTTCCCAATTTGGGAGGTCCGCTGCTTCACCATCTGAAGGTGCAGGTGATATATCTATATCACCACCATCTTCTAAAATTTACTCTTCCTGAGTGTTGCTATACCTCTGTGGCACTATTCCAAGTGGGAAGAAATCAGCGAGTGACATTGGCTCGTCAAAGGGGCTAGAGTATAGTGACTAATTTTCCTTTGAAAGTCCTCCATAAATCCTATCATCTATCGTGTATAAATGATCTACAAGAGGGGAAGACTCTTGATGATCAATGGATAACTCTCCCATTTGATCTGCTTCATCATCTGGAGGTTCGAGATGGTATTGTTCTTCCTTTGTTGCTGCCCCAAAATATTCTTGTGGGCTTCTCCTTGCCAAGTTATCACTTGGTTCTAGTTCTTGGGCTTATGGCTCAATCCTGGAAGCAATGGTAGGAGGTGGTGTGCTTGGTTGCTCAGCTTGTTGTTTAATATACTTGATGGCCTCTTGAAATAACTCGCATGTGAACTCTGAATGCTCCAAATCATGGAGCCTACACCAACCTAGCAGAAAAAACACCTCCAAATCTACTTGGTGTCTCATCTCTAACCAATCTCTCATGAGCCTTGAAACAAGTTCATCATATCTTTCCACCACTGGATCTTCATCATTAATTGGGAAGGAAGCTTGATGGTGGACTAACTCTACTTGTAATTGCTCCCACTCCTCTAGATCTTCATTTTCAAAAGCCTGATTTCCTTAATCCATTGAGGAGGGGTCCTCTAATCCCCTTTCACTAGAGCCTTCATCATTATTTTCTACTTCCCCAAGGTTTTCAGTCTCATCCTTTTGATTCTCAACCTCTTTGTCGACTGTCCTAGCATGTATTGCTGCAAATTCTTCTGACTCATCTTCTATGTATAGCCTTTCAATTGCTAACTGCTTTTCTGCTTGGATGGATGATTGTTCTTCATTGTTGGCTAGTTGCTCCATCTTCCCAATCCACTCCGAACAACTCCTAGCTTAGTAAATGATGTCTACACATGAAGGGAAATTCAGCTCCAAATGAGGTGCATTATGGACCCTACACCACCCAAACATCAACACCTCTTCTAGTCTTAGTTCATCCTTGCTGCCCAAGTGTTTTTGAATCAGCTCCTTGAAGGCTTTGGATGCTATGTTAACGAATTCTTCCTCTGGATCTGCAAGAGCTAAGGGTAGATGTATTTCCCAGAAGGGGTTTCTCCTTGCAAAACTATCTCAATTCTACCCAAGAATGTTAAGCATTCCATCTCATTATGTCTGTGAGTGTCATGGATTCTACACTTGTCTGCCAATGCAAAGTGTTGCACAATGACTTCTTCAATCTCTTAGATATTTCTGCAACTAAGTGATGTTGATTTGAAGTTGCTGCAACATCTCAGCTCAAATGTTTCCTTTATCTTCCAATTTTTTGATTTTAAATTTCTAGCATATGATGAGATGATCTATCTATCTTAGATTTTACTTGAAAGTGCTTGCAACTTCTAGCTTTGTAGCCTTATGCTCAACCATGCCCTCCTTCTAGCACCAGTTTTGTTGATGGGTGTTTTTACACTTTTTCAACATAGGAAGAACATAAATGCTTTACCTCTCTTGAAAGGTAGAAATCTACAAACAAGACTTTCCAGATTACTACCCCAAGGTCTCTCAGGTGTCAGGTCATGACAATACTTGGAATAGTTCAATTGGTTGATGCGATTTTTTGGTAATCAGAAGGAGGCCTTTATAGTTTACAAATCATGAGAAGTTAGGTATACAAATGGAGTTTCAAAGTGCTGGAAGTGAATGATTAGTGGATGCACACTAAAAAATACAAGCTGAAACTCACCTTGATCACCAAGTTTGACATTGTGATGGTTCTTGGGATCCTATACTAACAAAGAAGTTAAAAGAAACAACAAAAGAGAAAGGGTTGAGATAAGCAATCCTAAATCTAAGCTATGAATGAACAATAACAATGGAGGATGCTACAGTAGACAGACTCCCATAATTGAGTTTTGCTTGACCAACAGAAACCTACAACTACACAAAACCAGTGCAATCTTCTAAGGTTTGCCAATTTTTAGATTGTGCATTCACCTCATGAACATACAATTGAACTTAGTTACAGTTGTGGAAATACAAATTTGGATACTTACATTGGTCCAAATTTATCCCTCTTTGTCCAAACATCCTCGTATTCACATTAATTAGGTAATATTGCTATTATCTAATTAATACCCTTAGTTCTTCTAACCCCTAAGGTATTTAGTTAACAATTAAATACCTTACTCTTTAATCCCCCTTTCATCAAATGAATTAAATAAATATGACATTTATTTAATTCCTCACATGTCACATCCTTTTCTTAATCTCAATCAATCTCCTAATTTCATCATTAGAGATGT
Source organism: Sequoia sempervirens (assembly GCA_007258455.2). NCBI lineage: Eukaryota > Viridiplantae > Streptophyta > Pinopsida > Cupressales > Cupressaceae > Sequoia > Sequoia sempervirens. Next base: position 851,582,045 of record VDFB02281492.1, on the reverse strand, counting down.
GCAAATGCCTAATCCTTGATTATGATGTGTCACATCCTCCAACTTTTGCAAGTTGGATTCTAATCCTCATTAACCCCTAATTGTCTCCTAATCACTAATTAGTTAATCCAATCAACATCTTGTTCAACTCTCCCCATCCCCCAAGGAATTTTTAATTCCTTTTTATTCATCCAAGACTTCTCTCTTCCCCATGTAAATTTTTAATTGACATTTATTCCTCCAAGGAATCTTCTCTTCCCCATGCAAGTTCTAGAACCTTTTGACTTGTCACATCACTCACATGTGTCCAAGTCTTGTAGAATCTTTGACTGGTCACATCAGTCACATGTGGATAAGTACCTACCTTTTTAAGAACCTTGTCTTATCCAAGGTACTTCTCACCTCTCTTTTTGGGAACCTTGTCTTATCCTTAAGATTTTCCAATCATTGTGAATTTAAAATTCACTTTTATTCTCCCAAAGCTTTCCTCTTTCCCATGTGATCATTGAGAGGTCATATCAAGTCACATGTCAAGGTACTTGCAAGTACCTCCATCACATGTCATCTTCCACCTCATGTGTCCTTGTGACACTTCATCTGCCACATGAAAAGATGTGAGGGCTTGTGAGTCCTCAAATTACCATAGCCCTTCATCTTGGCCATGGTGGCACAATATTGACCATTGAATTCTCTAGAGAATTCAAATTCTTCTATAAATACCCCCTCTTCTAATGCATTTGCATAACTTAGTCATTTTGCACCCTTATGCTACCAAATTATCAAGCCATTTTATAACATTATTCCTTGCATTAGCATCCAAGTTCAAGTGCATTTTCCATTATAACTTCATCAACTCTTCATTATCTTGCATCCAACCTTCATTTCACAACCATCTAAGGAGCACACAAATAAACCACATCAAGGGCCGACCAAGGGGATCGACACACAAAAGGTATAATCACTAGCTTTGTTATCTTTCTTTTGTGTTTTTTTCCTTAGGCTTATCATTTTAGGTGATCTTGTGTTTTATTTGCATTCTAGTTTAGTTAGTTTGCATACTTAGATTAGGATAAAAGCACCAGCATCACAACAACAATGTTAAATATCTCAGAATATCTTTGCAAAGTGATTCATCATCAACTAACCACAAAAAGCATGAGCTAGAAGTGCATCCAATACTGTAACAACATTCACCATTAAATACATTCAAGAAACTAAAACTAAAATTAACATGGAGGTTGAATCATGCATGCAAAGTGAGCAAGCTCAAAGAAAACACCCAAATTCAATGCAATGCTTCCTTTTATTACTACAAAATTCCCTTTACAACAATTTTCCACCACTTACAAATGAGGAGCAAGCCCCTATTTATAGTTTTCTAAAAGTGAAACGAATCATGGAAAAGATTGATTTATATTGTGTGGCTTAGATTCATTTTACATTAGGGTTTCACCTACCCCCAAATATATGACAATATAAAATACAGTTTTTTCCTCTTCTCTATTTTGTATTGTATCCTATTTTTTATTTTAGCTACTGTATCTATTTTGTCTTCTAGATTCCTTTTTTGTTGTGGTTAAAAACAGTTGAAATTCCTTTTTGTTGATGTGTTTGTAGCATTTCTTCATCCAATTAGGCAAATCTTGTTACAGATTTGTGTTACTGAGAAGCATATATGTTGCCCCTAATTCTGTTGGATAGCTCCTAGTAATCATCATCATTAATTGGTGAAAAATAAAATAGCTCCTTCTTGTTCCTTTCAAGGTAACCCTTTGCAATTTTGTTATTGACTTCCTTGAGCAAACTTTCCCTCCAAACGACCTTTTTCATTATCTGTTCAGCCAATTTGAGCACCCATTCGCCCATTTCGAGCACTCATTTGCTCATTCCGAGTATCTGTTCTCCTTTTCTGAGCATTCATCTCTCTATTCCGAACACCCGTTCCCCATCCCCAACATTCGTCTCTTTGATCCAAGTCTTCATCCTATCGGTTTGAGCCTCTGTTCCTCCGTTTTGAGCATCTGTTTGCCTATTCTAAGTGGTCGTTCCTCATTCTGAGCATCCATCAATTTTTTTTGAAAGTCATTGTTTCATCGACCAAACCACATAGGTGCTTCTTAGAACATCATTAGAGTCTATATCTATCATCAAATCATCCATCCCAATCATATAGACATTGTTTCAGGGGTTTTGATTTTTATGCCGAAACTTTCGGAGGCCATAACTTTTGACTCGAGTGTCCGATTGGGCTGAAATTTTATGGGTGGTTGCATTATGAGATAGTATGTGGATTCCCAACCGAAATTGAGTCAATTGGCCCCTGTTTCGACACATTTTTGGGGCTTCAAACTTTCATCTTGACCCTCAAAATCGTAATTTAGTGTTTTTTTTTAGTTTTTGAAAAATCATTTTCGTTAATAACTCAGAATGCATGTCTCAGATTTGGGATGTTAGTTGGCAGTTCATCCTATCTTAGTTTTGGGTAGTTTTTGGAAAAAAATGGACTCTCAAAGGTATGCTTGTGAAGTTTCGTAAAATGACAATTTGACAAATTTTGAAAACTGCCAAATTTGGAAAAATCTGATTGTCAACACCTTACGCCCTCTAGTTAAAACCCCTAAACTTGGTGTAGAATCAATCCAATCACATCCTGCAATCATCCTAATCTAAACTTCAATCCAATCATAATATGAGCTTTAATCTAATCCCAATATGAGCTTTGGTCCATCGACATTCTCACAAGGTCATTCATCTATCATCCGAATCACATAGGTACATCATTTGAGAGCATCTCTAGGTTAGGTATCCATCATTGTTTTCCCCATCCAAATCCTCTAAAATTCATTTGAAGTTATTATCCAAATTGACCTAGGTGTCTGAATTGATCATTATCCTCAACATCTGCTTAGGATTGTCATCCATCCTAAGTTAATCATCATCGTCAGCCCAATCAATCCGTTTTCAATCTCAAGGTGCATTCAGTGCCCCAATCATCCATTTATCCTTTAATATGATCAATCAGTATCCTAAGTCACCTAGGGTAATCTCTGAACTTGGTTTAGAATCCCTTCCATCATCCTATCCGATCCATTATTTGATCTTATCAATCATCTCATCAATCGATCTTATCCAATCTAATCCAATCACCTTCGACCCAATCAATCTGCTTCCATCTTGAGGTAGATTCGGTGTCGTAATCATTCTTTGATAATCAGCTCCAATCATTAGAATCAATCCCATCGCATCATCCAATCATCCTTATATGAGCTTTAATCCAATCCTGATCTGCACTTGACCTCAATCCTGATTTAAGCTTTAGTCTATTTCCTTCCAAAATATTTTGATCCATCTCGCCTTTCCTTCTAATCACTCGCATCTTTCTAATCCGACATCATGAATCCTTATCCTCCATCAATAGTAGTAAAGGGAAACCCTAATTACGTTGATGATAATGAAAGTCTTGATGCTATCATTTCTAGTAATATTTCCCCAACTGCTTTCCAAAATCCTATCACCCCTTCGAGTTATCCTGTTATGTCTTCATCCATGCCTAATAATGCTCCTTGTGCTAACTTTGAAAAGGGATATCCACTATCTTCCCCATCCACATATTCATCATGTCTTTCATCTACACCATCCTCTTATCCGATACCCACATCTTCTTATCCTAATCTACCATCCCAATACTCCTATTACAATCCCTCATCCATGTCCCACTATTCTAATCCTCCATTCCAATTGACCCATCCTAATCCTACATTCACACCTTTTTATCTTAATCCTACACCCCCATCCACCTATCCTAATCTAACATCCACATCTTCTTATCCTAATTTTTCATCCACGTCTCCCTATCTCAATCCTCCATCTCAATCTTCCCATCCCAATCCGCCATCCCCATACCCTTATTACAATCCACCGCCATATCCTCTTGTCCTAATCCATAGTCCATGTCCCCTATCCTAATTGACCACTCCAATATCCCAACCCTAACCGTCCATCCAATCCTAATCCTCCATCTACTCCTAGTCCTATATCCAATCCCATTATCTAACCCTAGTCCACCAATACATAATCCTAGTCCTCCACCAATCCCTAATCCTCCATCTATTGCTATCATGCCATCTCAGCCTAGGGTATGCAAGTTTCTCACTCCAGAAGTTCTCCAAGGACTTATGAAAAAGATGTACCCAACTCCACATCATGATGTCATGGAACCATGTCATCCCAATCCATCATCCACAGTCACTAGTGATGAAACCCTTCTCCATACCACACCTATCATTGATGTTACCACCCCTAGCACCACTCAAACAGTTGAAACCCTCACATCCACTGAATCTAGTGAGCTCCAATCTCCTACTCTGAGAGCCCCTGAACCCATTGAAGATACCCAAATCCAATCCACTCCTCCTAGTCCTAGTATCACTAAAATCCATTCCCATGAATTCTTTGAATCCTCCATCCTTCCATCTTCCCTACTTGAAGAGTCCCTCCAACATTCCACTATCATGCCTCCCATACATGATGTGTCATGCCAAGGGCTTGATCTAGAGCATACCGAAATATCCCCTTCTCCATCTCAAGATCCTACTAGCACATCCATTCCACCTCATGATCCCCTTGTCACTACAGATCCAATCACTCCATCTCATGATACCTTATCACCCTCTAGTCCACCCCAAGATCATAGTCCCCCATCCATTCCATCCCATGATCCCCTTGGTACTCAAGATCCGATCACTCCATCGCATGAGCTCTTATCACCCACTAACACAAATCCAGATCCTATCCTATCACCTAATCCATCTCTTGATACCACCCATCCAGATGCTGCTATCCCATCATCTCCATCTCATGATCCTCCATCGTCACCTAAACCTACTATTCCCTCATCGCTTTTATATCCCCTTGGTACTCTCGTTCTTCCATGGTGGTCTCCTTGCAGAAGAAAAACAAAGCATATACACCACCCATCATCCTCCGCCTAATAATGGACTTACATAATTCTTCCCAAATAACAAAAATCCTATCATGGATCGAATGCTCTAGAACATGAACTATCAAGGAAAAGGTTTAGGCCTTCATGAGAAAGGTATTTTAGAGCCCATCTAGGTCAAAGAACAAATCTGTATGCAAAGTCTTGGACATATTTCTCAAGACTCAAAATATAAAGATGTTCGTACAACCTCTAGACATCCTTAAAAAGCCTCTTCCAAAAGAAATATAGGCTCTTCCCATCGCTCCACCAGATCATTTGCTACCATCCCTCCTCCCCATTCGTATCGCCTCAAGATGACCATCCATATTCCTCCTTCATCCACTCCATCCATTTTGGGTACTTATGTCCCTCCATCCACCATCTCCCATCCCTCATCTACTTCATCCATTTTGGGTTCTTATGTCCCTCCACCACCATCACACATCCTCTCGGTACTCAGTCCGTTTTGGGCCATTATATCCCAAAATCACCTCCTCCATCTCGTCCTCTTTATCCTTCTATCCATCCATCACCTATCCATCATAAAAATCCCACTCGCATGTCCCATAATCAGGATCAACAAAGGCACATACCCAAACATCCTCCATCCACACATAATCCCAAAATTCCTACCTCCATCACTCCACATCATCCATCTACTCACACCCATCCCATTTCTATTAAAAGCACTTTGGATACCAAAGGAAAAATACATAAATCTAAAGATCCAAATGAATCTAAAGCTCTTCATGTACCCTATAAAAGACATGGTGAAGAAAAGAAAAATCAAATCCAAAATCCAAATCAAATCCGTAGGCCTCAAAGGCCCACCAAAGTAAATATCAAAACCATGTGGATCCCAAAGAGAAAAGATGCAGCGCCTTCAAATGAAAAATCTGTAACAACATCCAAAGTTGCTAATCCCAAAGCTAATCAATCTCATCCACCATCTCCTAAATCTATTTTGGGTCCTTATGTCCTGAAATTCACTATCCCATCCCTTCCATTAACCCCACATTCTCCATCCAATAATCCTCCTATCCTTGCACATACGCCACCATATGTGCCAATGTTCATCCTAAACTCATCACCCCATCACACACCTACCCCATCATTCCATCCATACCCTTCCAACATCCCATCCATTATCCCACATATCTCCCCCATCAAATCCCTCTAATTCATCCTCTTGCATAATCCATTTATCCTAATAAGGTTGTACCAACATCCAACAGTCGCTACGCACATGGGCTCTTAATGCCTTGTATGGAACTTGATGCTTGAGTCCTTCATCCATATACTTATTGTATATCTTCTAAATCCACTTATACACATCCCTATCCTTATCCATCTCCATTCGCATGCTATCCAAAAGAGTCAAAAAATCCAAAAAAGTAAAAAAAACAAAAAAATTGAAAAAATAAAAGAGTAAAGAGAAATAATCTATCCAATGGTGAAAACTTGGAAAACAAGTTCCTTGGATAAGTACCATGATGAAAAACTAGCAAATAGGCATCATGCATAATCCCCTGTCTAGCTTACTTCAGCACTTGGGGGCAATGGCATCCCCTTCACCCATCTTCCCCATCTAACCTATCTTACACATCCTTCTTGTCATATTCCATTTATCCAAATCCCTCCATCCTCCTTATGATCTTGATATAGATAGGGGAAAACATATATACATGCTTTGGACACCTCTTGGCATACATTCCCCTCACCTATACACTATCGTAATCCTTATTTGTATTCATCTACCTTCCTTGTCCACTCATACCCGTCATGCTACCATTAATCTTCCTTCCTTATCCATGCATCCTATCCATATCCATCTCACTCCTTTAGTAGCCTATCCTTTTGCTTTCCATCTTTCATGCCTAATCACACATGGCATATTTCGAGTGGGGGCATATACTTCCTTTGTGACATAAGTCCTTGGAGACATCATTCCTCAATCTTATCAATCCCTTCCATCTCCCCATCCTTATCTTCCTACCTATCTTTATCTCCTTACCAATCTAAAATTCCATCTCATAATCCCTTGTCATCAGCATCTAGCTATAGGCTTCTCCCCATGCAATCCAATTCCATCTATCTCATCATCACTCCTATTTCTTTTATGCATCTTTCAAATCTTCTATCATTTCTCATCACTAATCTCTCCATTGTATCATCCTCCCAATTCATTTTGATGATTTGGATAACTATCCCATCCCTGAGCTTTGTTTGATCACCATTATCCTATCCTATCCACCGGATCTATCCTGTCTCATCATATCAGTTCCATCTTTTTATCTACTTATCCTGGTTATCTCATCGTCCTTTATCCATCATTTGTCTTTGGTCTTTTGACGAACTACGTTTCCCCTACACTCACATAGTTAAGGTCGATCATTTGATCCACCCTCGGGGCTCCTTTATCATCTATCATCGATATTCACCATCCTCTTCTACTTTTGATGTCATTTACTTGTCATGTCTTTTGTCATCCATCATCGATCTCCATTGGTCCTCTTTCCACTTTTATCCATGGTATTTTCTTGAACTACGAGGGCTCTGTGCTTTCACGTAGGCAAGGCTAATCATTGATCGACCCCCAAGCCCCTAGGTCTTTAGGGTGTGTCAATCTCATGTCTTGTCTCTCTTCTGTTGTGTCGTTAGGTATGCCCTTATCTAGCTGGTTCTTAGTAAACAAGATTCGTGCTTGTATCATCAGATCCAATCAGTTTTAAATATCCTGCATTATATCGATCTTTTAGTTTAGTATCCATCTTTAGTCTCAACATGATGCATCCTTCCTAATAGACCTCATCAATCCCATCCATCCCCTTGATCCTATGGAAAATGACATTTGAAATTGATTGCGATCTTTTGATGCTTTTGAATTTTCTTTATCATTTGAGCTCCCTATCATCACTTGTCATGGTCGCCTTGATCCATCATATCATGGTGTGCTTTGACTAGTCAACATAGGGGTGTATCTTGATCTTTTGTTTGTTGTTGTCTTCCTGGTTGTCCTGCGTTGTACCCACCAAGATCCCTGAGGTCTTGTGTTACGCTGGGGCATCTTTTGTGCTTGTGGTTATCCCAATACCTGGTCCAACCAAGGTCTTCGTGACTTTGGGGTGTTGGGATAGCCTTCTTATCTGTTGTGTTTGTTTTATGCATTAGACATGAATATGCGTTGTTTCTTCATACCCTGACATCTTGTGTCTTATGCTATAGCAAAAATCAATGCTCTGAAAATAGAAAATTGCATTAGGATTGCATTTCATCTCCCCATCCCCCATCCTCTCATCTATCAACACCCCCCATCTATTTATCCTTCCACATCTTCCCATCCCCCCTCCTCTCATCTATCAAACTCCCCCCCCCATCCATTCATCCTTCATTAATCTTCCTCCCCTATCCATCCAGTGTCTTATCATCATCTCTCCACTCTTCTTAAAATAATATAGATTCTAGTTATTCTAAGCATCTTATCCTCCATCATTTTTATCGTTTCATCAATCTCACATCTCAATCCCATCCTCATCCATTCAATCTAGCACAAATCATCTAATCATATCCTTGGTCTTGTCCCCAACCTTGTTACAAGCCTTGATCCCACCATCGTCATCATCATCAGGATGTATCTTTTCCTATCCTTTGGTGTTGTTTAGGGATGTATCCTTCCCTCATCAACAACCCTTTTATCGGGATGTATCCTTTCCTATCCTTTGGTGTTGTTTAGGGATGTATCCTTCTCTCATCAACAACCCTTTTATCGAGATGTATCCTTTCCTATCCTCATGTTGTTTTGGGATGTATCCTTCCCTCATCAACAAAACTTTCAACCTCATCATCATGATGTATCCTTCCCTATCCTTTTGTGTTGTCTTGGGATATATCATTTCCCTCATTGACAACAATCCATCCATCATCAACCCATTTTGGTTTGTAGCTTGACTGGGGCAACATCACCTTTTGTCCTTAAATCCATTTGTGCTTCATCCATTTCCTATCGCTTATCATTCCATCCCTTCGCATCATATTCTTCATATACTCTCACATCACCTCATCCATTTTGAGAGCATACCTGTGTTCTCTTGAACCCACATGTCCTCTCAAGGGGGCATCCTTCATCGCTAACCTTCATCGTCACTCCCATCATTTTTCCTTCCTAGTCACTCATTTGAATGATTGGGGCATCTTTTCCAATCTAACCATCTTCTTCTGGGTTCTATGTTTTAATATTCTTTAAAATGATGCTACTTCATAACATCATCTCAAAGACGGGCAAAATGTAGACATCCAAATTTGGATACTTATATTGGTCCAAATTTATCCCTCTTCATCCAAACATCCTTGTATTCATGTTAATTAGGTAATATTGCTATTATCTAATTAATACCCTTAGTTCTTATAACCCCTAAAGTATTTAGTCAACAATTCAATACCTTACTCTTTAATCCCCCTTTCATCAAATGAATTAAATAAATATGACATTTATTTAATTCCTCACATGTCACATTCTTTTCTTAATCTTAATCAATCTCCTAATTTCATCATTAGAGATGTGCACATGCCTAATCCTTGATCGGCAGCACCACTGCAACAATAAAACTCACATGACGATGGTGGCGGTGTCTGTGTAAGAAGAATTACAGAGATTGGCGGAAAAGGAGAGTTGACTAGGTGGCTGGAGCCACTTATTAACATTGAACTTCTTCTTGTTGGAGGAAATATCGAGGCCAGTGGAGGTGACCTCCACATAATCATAGAACCACCCGACAAATAGGCCCGTGTCGTTAGAGAGGAGATCCAGGCTGCATATCGGGCCACTGAGGCAAGGTCTCCGCCCGCTGAAAATGTCCAGATTTCCTATCTCGAAGTAGTCGTAGTTCTGCCCCATGAGACCGCCCCATGCGACCAAGTTACTCATTGAGAACTTGGTGCCCTCCGCATTGCCCACCACCAGGCTTATGTTGGAGTCGGTCCCGACCCTAAGCCTTAGCCCTGTGCGTACATACAGGCTGTAAACACACGTCTGCGTCTGTGCAATCAAAATGAACAAAAATCTTTAAGATATCCGCAAACAAAAATTATAGAAACCTTAAAATCCTAGAGAGAATATATGAAAAATAGAACTGCTACAAAGCATAACTATATTAGCAGCTTGAAAAATACAAAAAATAAGGAGAAAACATGGAGGTTGTAGTTGCTACATTATAATTATCGGATCCTTGTGTTACATTAACATTATCGGATCCCTGTGCTACACTATAATTATCAGATCCATGTGCTCCAATGGCAATCACTGCGAGAAACAATGCAAAGCGCAAAGCTGTGGCTTTGGAGGCCATTGTGATTATCATTACTATGCAAACAAAACATGATAAAGGGTGGATTTTATAGGGGCTGATATCGGCCCACCTAGGGTTAGACTTCACAAGAGTAGAGTTTCTCACTGCTGAAGGCTATCATAAGATTGTACGTTCAGCTAAGTGGTGATGATGATGCGGGGCAACGTTATAATTCACCATAAAATTTTTGAAAACATGGTTCATGTGTAATCCATAGTACAATCAATATGCTTACACTATACAAGAAACGCGTTTCACATGGTTTACAATAGCCTTGAGCAAAATTGTAAGCTTTATCTCCACGCAGCTTAGTTCCATTGCTTGTAGATGATCGCTTTCTTGCCTTCCATAATGGTAAAAAATAGTATTATCTAGCCCAAGTAATATAATACTAAATTATGATTGTCATATGTTCTGTGTAGACCCAGAAAAATTTATGGTTCAAACCTAAATGCTACAAAGTTGTATCTAATTATTTTAATTTAATCCATCAAAAGAAAACCTCAAGAATTGATGATTTTTTCAATCTTAAATTTTACTATCCTCAAAATCATGATTGTCTTATGTTTTGTCAAAATCATGATTTTCTTATGTTTTGTGTAGACCCAAAAAAATTTATGATTCAAACCTAAATGCTACAAAGTTGTCTCTAATTATTTGAATTTAATCTATCAAAAGAAAGCCTCAAAAATTGATGATTTGGTCAATCTTAAATTTTACTATCCTCAAAATCATGATTGTCTTATGTTTTGTGTAGACCCAAAAAAACTTTATGATTCAAACCTAAATGCTACAAATTTATTTGTAGAAACCCCTGTTTCCCCCTGACACTGCTTCTGATAGATTTTCAATGTTTTCTGACATTTTTGGGTTTTTGCAAATTTTTTGTGTTTTCAATGCATTTAATGACAGTACGGCTTTGACAGAAATTTAAAATAAATTCTTAATAAAATACTAGATCCTCAATAAGGTAGCAAATACAAGCTAAGATGAATGCGCCTCTTTTATTTCTTCAACTGGAAACAGTACAATGCAATTTTGAAACATGCAAGGTAAAAGAATGAATTTTATTGAGAAAACCTGGTGATGGCTGTCACAGCTGAAAGGTACAGAATTGTACGGCTATCATAAATGCTTGGTCTTTCTCCAGTCTGTTGATCCCCAATATCTCCAGCAACTCCCAGCGCCTCCAGATGGTGAATGAATGAGAACTAAGGATAGGCGTATGAGTTAGACAAAGAACACGTCCTTTATTGCTGGTACGGCCTGACAGAAATGTACGGCCTGTCAGATTAGCATTGAATATGGTACAGACTTCTCCAATAAGCAAAGTTTGGATCTCTGAGATGGGCGCCTTGATGAACAAATGGTATCTGGATGAAAACCTCTGAAGAATCTCTGACAAATACAATATCTGAAGCTCTGTAGTTTTCTCTGGATAAGAAAACCTCTGTTTGCAATAAATCAAGTGATATTGCACACTCTCTGAATTGCTTTCCGCTGAAGATGGCTCGTTCTCCAAGGAATCGAACGTGAAACCCTAAGTCTCAGGCTCAGACCAAAAATTGATCAATATCAAACTCAATAATCACATAATCCCCAAATCCCAATGCAAAAACCTCAAATACACTGAAAAGTGCGATTCCCTTGGAAATAGGGTTTTAATGAAATATTCATATTTTAATATTTTCCATTCTCCATAGTTCACCACTGAATATTTTAATATTAATAAAATATCAAACTGGCCCCCTTTTCCATGATGGCGCACCCCTCAAGGAATTCACTTAAGTTATAATATTAAATTATAACTTTATATTATAAACGTTAATTAATTAATATTTAATCAGTACGATCAAATATTAATATCTCCCTTATTTCTAACCCGATTACTGATCCGTCTGATGCTGACAGACTCTGAAGTGAATCCTGATGTCGCCACAGCCAAACTGCTAAAAATAGCAGTGGTCCCACACTGCCTGCCAGGAATTGCTAAAAATAGCAATTCTGCAAATAGTCTCCGATTGAGCCAGAACGAAAGACAACTGATCAATCCCTGCTGACTGAAGCTGAGCCAAGCTCCAAAGTGACCCCCTATCCAGTCCATTGGCCTACGAGGGTCGTATGATAGGCCAATCCTGTCGTCTGAGAGATGTCACTAAGAAGGGGACATGACAGTCCGCCCCTCCTGAAATTGCTTGTCCTCAAGCAATCTCAATGCCGGATGCTGCAGAATCTCCTCACTCTCCCATGTCGCATCCTCAACCGAAAAATCTCTCCATTTCACCAGATATTCCCTGATAGTCCTCCGACGCAACTGTCTCTCCCTATACTCAGGATGGACTTCGGTACTAGAACCAACTTACCCTCATCATCTAAGGGTGGTAAAACTGCAGATGGTACCACACGATGACCCAACGCCTTTTTGAGGCGTGACACATGAAATACGTTGTGTACCCTGCTCTCTGATGGAAGCTCAAGCTCGTAAGCCACCTCGCCAACTCTCCTCAGGATCCTGAAAGGACCGTAATAACGCGGCTTAAGCTTCTCTGACCCACTCTTCCTAAGAGTGGACTGACGGTAGGGCTGAAGCATGAGGTAAACCATATCACCAACCTCGAAATGCCTCTACGTCCTCTTCTGATCTGCGTATTGCTTCTGCTGATTTTGTGCCTTTGCAATATTCTCCTTGAGAGCCCTCATAGTGTCCTGACTCTCCTGCAACCAACCTC
>VDFB02281492.1:851495043-851568911 GCA_007258455.2 Sequoia sempervirens | reverse complement strand
TCATGTTTCTGCTCTTTCCATTCCTCTTCCCTCTTTTGCATCTCACTCCATAAGTTCGTGGCTACCATATGCATTGAAAAATTAGAGGGCTTATGTATTCCTACCAAAAATTTTCTTGGCACTGATGCTTGCTCTTCATGTGGCCCTAGTTGCAAGGATTCTGATTATTTAGCCAATTCCAGCTACATAGGTGTTGATTGTTCTCCCAGTTCTGGCTGTAGGGGCTCTTGTTCTTGATCTTGCTGCAGGAACTCTTGCTCTTGCTCTTGCTGCAAGAGCTCTTGATTCTCCTCATAATCTTGACTCTCAACTTGTTCTGTGATGGTAAAAAGCTCTGCCAACATTATATTTGTTGCTTCCTCAAATATGTCCTTTTCCTCAATATTCACTTGCCCCATTGGGGCTTCTTTTTCCTCTTGTGATGTTCCTTGAGGCCTCAGGCTTCCTTCTAGAGATACACCAAAGGCTGGCCCAACTGATCTTGATTTTCTAGGAGGGATTTCATGTTTTTCTTTGGCTACAAGAAGAATAGTGCCAACCTTCCATTTCTTAGAGCTTGGAACTTCCTTTTCTTCCATTTTATTTTTATCTTTTCCCTTCCACATTTCTGCCTCTTTCTTTTGTGCCCTAGTTCGAATTAGGATTCCAAGAGGGACAACATCATTAGAATTTGAAGAGGAACTTTCTTTGTTTGAATGTTTTGTCTTAGAAGAACTAATCTCTATAGCTTTTTCAGCTGCAGGAGGGTTTACACTAGGGCTTGCGTTGGAAGTTGAGGCTCTTGGAGTGGCTTCAACATTGCTCACTCTCCTACTAACCCTATGAGGTTTAGGAAAAACCCTAGGTCGCAAATGCTCTAGTCTCAATTGATCAATATTTAAGAATTCTTCCCAAGTCATATCAGACACATCATGTAGAGACTTCTCTACTAATAATTTGATTAGAAAATGGTGGGAAACAAAATTATCCCTACCCTCTTTGAGTTTCAGTTGCCATGATTGAAAGGAGATGATATAACACGTTTGGCACACTCATTCTTCTCCCATTCCTTAGATGATTCAGGAGTTTGAAGTACACATAATGTAGGTTCGACTAGCGGCCTTCACAAGTGATGTAATTTAAAATGTAAATAGCTATTTGCTTCCATGACTCAAAGAGAGGTTCTCTTCGCACCTTGCTTGTCCATATTCAATGGAGGGTCACTAGGTTTTATAAATTCAGCCCTAGCTAACCTGGCATCTTTGGTAGCAGGGTAATGTTCACCGTCGGTAGGAAACCTTGTAACTTCTACAATCCTCTCTTCAATAGCTATTACCTCCAACCCTTTTACGATGACTTTTCCTTTAGACAATGTCTATGTAAATTCCAACACATCTTCATTATAGCCATTTAGTTTCAGAAAATAATCCAACCACCTACAATTTATCAACTCAACTTGGGTAGGTGCATCCTACAACACAACATCATGAACCATGGGTTCATTTCTAATCAACCCACCTCTCATTGTTCAGTTGTCTGCAATTAAACAATCACTCTGCAAGGTTTCCCTTCCTGCAATCTTCATATGAAAGCCAAATTTCTCCTTCTTGTAATGCTGCTAAATTCCCAACACCAATGTCATCTGAATTTCACCTTTTTGGTGACTTAGGATTATGACAAAGGTAATAAATGAAGTAAAGGAGTAATAAATGAAGGAGTTGATCAAGAAAAATGGCGGCGGTTGATGCCATCTCGCACATACGAGCTGTCACCTCACTCAGAATTCTAATTGGCTCAATTTAAACTTTATTGACATGGACCAACATGGACTGACACATGGACATGGTATTCACACTTCTTCCCCCAACCTAAATTTGAGCATGTTTCCTCACATGCGAGGTAGTAATGATGATTTGATTGGGGTAGGGAATAATTACATGCTATGGAGAACGTCTATATTAATGTACACTAATTAAATGAATGCACTAAAAGATAATTAAGATGTAACAAATTTATGTGTACATTCCTAAATTCATGGAATATTTGTTGCAAAAAATATTGAGGAAGTACTGGTCACCTTTTAAGAAGTTAGTTGAGCAATTAATGAAAGTGGAGATGGAATGAAGTGAAGTGGAATGAAGTGAAGTTATGGCAGCATGATGGAAGAGAGAGAAAGGTGGAGATGGATGGGTGGATGGGTGAATGAATGAAGAAGTGGACTCCCACAAAAGTGGAAGTCTTTATTATTACAAGTTACATACCTTAGTTATCCAGAAGTAGGGACACTAGGTCTGCTTCCTTCGGATGCAAGAAGTTTAGGTGTTGCATGCTGGGTGAATTGCTGCAAGAATTCCTCCTTGTAAGTTGGCTTGTGATACAACCTGAGGCAATGACCATTGAAAAGTAGCTTAAATCTGACAGGTTCAATGGTAGTGAGTTGAACAACACCATTGGAGAAGACTTCAACAACCTCATATGGTCCTAGCCACCTTGTTTGCAATTTTCCTGCATTATCTTGATACCTTGAGTTGTAGAGCAGTGCCCAGTCACCTGGCTGAAATTTCTTGTCCTTTATGAATTTTTCATGCCACTTTAATCTTTGATTTTGCACTACTTTTGTGTGATGCAAGGCTACCTTCCTCATCTCATCCAAAGCATTCAGCTGCATGATTCTATCCCTTTGTGCCTTAGAGTTATCCATCCCTAAGTCTAGTGTAGTCCTAAGAGTCTTATGGTCAAATTCAATGGGCATCACTATAGCTGTCTTTCCATACAACAACTCAAAAGGAGTGAAGCTTGTGGTTGTTTTCCAAGTGGTTCGATAGGCCCAAACAACTTCTGGCAGACTATTTGCCCAATCCTTCCTACGGATAGCCACTGTTTTGGTCAGAATGGCTTCAATTTCCCTATTAGTCACCTCAACTTGGCCATTGGCCTAAGAATGATAAAGAGTAGACTTCCTATGCCTTGTGTTGTACCCATTGACTAGTGCCATAACAAGGGTTGAGGTGAATTGAGCCCCTTGATCAATCACTATCTCTCTTGGAACCCCATACCGTGTGAAAATTTTCTCATAAAGAAATTCTGCAACCTTATTATCTCTCGCATGCTTCATGGCCTTAACTTCTACCCACTTGGTTACATAATTAGTGAAAAACATGATATAGGATTTACCATTTGATGAAGGATCAATGGGTCCTACAAAATCCAATCCCCACTTATCAAATGGAGTGATTACTACCTAGGGGTAAAGGGGAATCTCATCAGATTTGGTTGGCCAACCCGTCCTCTGGCATCTATCACACTTCCTTGTATATTTCCCTACATTCTTGTGGAGTGTGGTCCAGTAATATATTGTGTTCAGAATCTTCATTGTTGTCCTCTTGGCTGCAAAATTCCCTCCACATGGTTCATTGCGACATGCATGCAATATATCATATGTTTCATCTTCCCTCACACATCTCCTCATGACATGGTCTGGTCCAGTGTAGAAAAAACATCTAGCAATCCATGAGAAAGGAAAATATTTTTCAATGAGCACCCTTCTCTCTTTTGGAGAGAAATGAGGAGGAACTCTCCCTGTGACTAGATAATTAGCTATGTCAACATACTAGGGTGTATGCACATTGATGGAAAATAAGTGTTCATCAGGGAAAGAGTTATCAATGACTTGATTTTCCTCTGATGTAGTCAGCCTTGAGAGAAAGTATGCTACAATATTTTCCTTTCCTGGTTTATCAACAATGGTTATGTCAAACTCTTGCATGAACAACCATCTTGCTAGTGTACCTGAAATCAAGGGCTTATTCATGAGGTACCTAATTGCTGCATGATCAATGTAAACAAAGATCTGATAGCCTATTATGTAGTGCATAAATTTTTTAAAGGCATATATTACTTCTAGCATTTCCTTTTCTATCATTGTATAATTAAATTCAGCTCCTTGGAGGTTTTTGCTGACAAAATAAATATAGCATTTTCAATTGCTCCTTTTTGTCCTAGGACTACTCCTATATCATAGTTTGATGCATCTGTATGAATGTGAAAGGGAATTTCCCAATTAGGACCCTTGAGTACAAGAGCATGAGTCAAAATTTCTTTGAGATCAAAGAATTCCTTCACAGTCCTCTGTCCAGTGGAATTCAACATATTTAGTTAGGAGATTGTACAATGGTGCTGCCATTTTGCTGAAGTTTTTGATGAAACACCTATAATAACCTGCATGTCCCAAGAAACTCCTAACATCTTTTTGTTTTTCAAGTATAGGAAAGTTGGTGATCACCTTAATCTTGGCAAGATCTACTTATATTCCTTTGGAAGAGATGTAGTGGCCAAGGACTACACCTTCCTGCATCATCATGAAGAATTTCTCACTATTTAAAGACAAATTATGTTCTTCACATCTCTTTAAAAATATCCTAAGATTTTCCAATGCTTCATTAAAATCAACACCATAGGTAGTAAAATCATCCATATAAATCTCCATGCAATCATGTGATATATCTAAAAAATATACTAATGACTACCCTCTGGAAAGTTGCAGGTGCATTGCATAAGCCAAATGGAAGTATTGAGTAGGCATATGTTCCCCATGGATAGGTAAAGGTGGTCTTCTCCTGGTCCTCAGGTGCAATTTGGATATGGTTATAGTTGCTGAATCCATCTAGAAAAGAAAAGTACTGCTTCCCTGCAAGTGAATCTAGAACTTGGTCTTTGAAAGGAAGGGGAAAATGGTCCTTTTAGGTGGCAGCATTGAGTTCCCTATAATCAACACAAACTCGCCACTTCCCTCCCTTTTTGGGCACAATCACCAATGGAGACACCCACTGGCTATTTGAAATGGGGTAGATAAATCCTACATCCAACAATTTCTATAGTTCTCCTTTTACAATTTCCCTTAATGTAGGGTTAATTCATCTTTGTGGCTGCCTCACTAGTGTACAATCATCTCTGATGTATATCCTATGAGTGCATAGCTTGGGGTCCAACCCCTTCATATCATGGTAGTCCCATGTGAATGCATGTTGGTGGGTCCTCAGCAGATTTGTCAAAGCTAGCTACTACTCTTGAGTCAATTTGCTGTTAATATTCAAGTATTTTCCTTTTGACATTTGCACTTGTGTGGTTAACTCTATCATAGCTATTTCACTAATACTTGGTACCTTGAGTTCATGTGGCAACAATGTATGAAACATATCCGTTGCTGCAGGAAGTTCAACTGCAAGAAGAGCGGACAGAAGGGTCTTCACTGGACCAACAAAACTAGATGCGTGAGAGGACAATACTTCCTGCACCTCACAATGGTTCTAAATAATGTTAGACAATACTTCATCTTCTTCCTGAAGTTGCATGAAAGAAAATTTTCCTAACATCATAAGCTATGCCACAAAATCAACTTCCACAGCCTCTTCACCATCATGTGGCCATGTGGGGTTATCCATATCCTGGGATGGCTGAGCAGGAGGGTAGAGAACAAAATTTTTGGTGCTCTTTCCATTAGAAATGGTCATGTCTCCCGATCTGCATCCAATATAGGCATCTACTATTGCTAACCATGGCCTTCCTAGAATAATGGGGTACTTGCCTAGTGTAGCTTTAGGAGAAAGAATCATGAAATCTGCTGGGTACTCCGAAGAGTCTAGAGTTACAACAAGATCCTCTACTATACCATCAAGTTTAACAATGGAACTATCAGCCAGTTGTAGGACAATAGGAGTAGGTTTCATTCTTGCAACATTTAGTTGATGGAGGATATCCTTGGTCATCACATTTATTGCTACTCCCAAATCAATTAGAGCATTCTTAATTTGGATCCTGTTTATAACAACTCCTACCACAGGACTACCTGGGTCATTGTACTTGGGAATAGTCACTTTTCCAAGCATGATGTCAATCAACTGTCCCACCACATGAACCATAGTGGGGTATTTCTTTTTCCTACCCGACTTCTTGAGGCATGCTTCCTTAATTTCTTTGTCATATATGGGAACATCTTTTACGTCTTGAAATAGAGGTATCTTGACACATATATGCTTCAGCTGATCTAAAATGTCAAAGGTTGTTTCCTCTTCTTTTTGTTTAGCAATTTCCAACCTCTGAGGAAACGATGGTTCTTGTTCAATTTGCTGGACTGGGGCTGGTTCAGGATTTTTAGGTGTACTTGGCTGAATGGGGACATTTAGATGCTCCTCTTCTTCCACATGAAGCTCAATGATGATAGGTGTGGAAGGAGCTGGAAAAGTAGTTCCTAAACATAAGTGGATGTTACTTACACTCACAACATAAGTAGATAATTGATTTGAATCAACAAAATAAATTGGCTGCTGCTATGGTTTGTTATTTGGGTTAGGTGTGGGCCGAGCTAGTAGCTTAGTAGGTCTAGGTGCATTTAAACTCAAGCTAGTAGGATGAGGAATTATAGCAGGTTGTTGGGGATGAGAAGGTGGCTGCATGCAACTAGTGGTTTGGTTTGGGGCCATTGTTGTCCTCCCCTCTATTGAGATGTTTGCTGCTAGTTTCTTGGTGGTGGTTGCCAATTGCCTTGAAACTATTGCCAATTCCCCTGAGGTTGCTGCCACTCAGGTGGAGAGTTTTGGTGATTGGGCCAGGTATTTGGAGGGTTACTCCAAGGATGTGGTGGATATCCTCCATAATTGGACATGGATATGGGGGTTTTCATTAGTTACCAGATGAGTAAGAATTGAAATATGGCCCAGTAAAAGATAATGGATCTGGTGGCATACCTTGTCTTGGAGCCCATGGCCTCCTTTGTGCAACATAGTAGACTTGATCATCTTCAACCTACATTTGCTTAAACTCAGGTGGAATCTGCTTCCTATCAATATTAACTACCATCTTGCATCTGCAGTCCTTCTTCTTTTATCTGCAATGAGGGAAATATTCTGCCAACATTGCCTCTACTTCCTCTTGTTTCTTCTTAGCTTGAAGTGCATCCAATTGAGTAGCCAAATTGTTTATGATGTCTTCCTTGAAGTCTGCCAACACATGCATAATCTCCATCCTTGAAAATCCACTAGTAGATGACTTACCCATAGAGGATTGATAAGCTCTCCCTTTCTTTGAAGTTGCCCTAGAATAGTTCTGACATATCTTCTTGATATCTTCCAAAGGAACTTGGGTGATATCTCCTCCTCCCATCAGGTCTAAGACATCAGTGCAACTGTCATTAATTCCTCTTAGGAAAAGAAGCTTTTGTGATTCTACATTGAGTGTATGGTGTGGAGATTTCTGTAGGAAAAATAGAAGCCTTGAGATGTACTCCTCCAGGATCTCATCTTCCTTCTATTACATCCTAAATATGTCATCTCCTCTCATGTCACCGCCCCTACAATATTCCTTGTACTTCTCAAGGAACTTTGTCTTCATGTCCTCCCAAGTCTCCACAATATTTCTACCTAGGCTCATAAACCATATTAATACAACTTCTTTCAAGGTGGTAGGAAACAACTTAAGCCTATGGGAATCAGTGGTATAGTCATAACTCCTATAGAGTATATCAAAATCAAATAAGAAAGTATCAGAATCTTTTGTGACAAGTCCATAGAACTTAGGAAGGACTGAAGTAGGGATATTTTTGAGGTTGTCAAATTTATTATGATGAGCAATGGGGAAAGGAAAATATGGTTGGTTAGGTTGGTTTCTATTTGCATATCCCATACTTTCCTGATGGAGTTCCAAAGCAAAGGTATTCTGAATCTAATTTTGGTCTTCAGAGGAAATTTAAGAAATGGTCAGATTATGAAATGCATCAGCAAAGGGGTGTGCCTCTTCTTCTTCTTCATCTCTTGGAAGATTCTGATGCTCAACTAGTTGGAATGGATCAGGGTTATTAGGAAGGAATCTCCCATGAGCATCTCTCCTCCTTCCTCTATGCATATGGTATCAACTCAATATCAGCCAACTCACTCAAAGAATTGGAAAAAGAATAGTGGATCATTCCTTTCCTAAATGAGGGGTATACTAATAACAAACTTTCAAAAATATTTCAGCAAGAAACTATCAATGACTCCAAAGAATTTCCTAGTTTGACACCATCCTTGACAACAATGCCAAAAATGTTGGCCTCCTACAATGATTTAATAACTAAGCCCTTATAGCTGTGATTTAGAGATTGGAAATCTAATTTGAATAGATATCTTAATCATTACAAAGGTGCATTTAACTTTTCATCCTAGGGGCGTAGACTTGAAATGGGTTAGCACAGTATGTGCACTAGGAATCCAAAGTAGCCATATTCATTCTACAACTAAGAAAGACATAAGGCTGAAAGTAAATTGCTTGGAAAGAAATAACATAAGTGTTGAGTATCAACCAATAACTATACTAACCTAAAGTGCATGAAAAAAATGAAAATATGAGCAATAAAATAGGAAACTACTCTGTCTGTAGGAATAGTCACATAAAGGAATTCTAGTGGCTGTGGGAACAAATAGTTGCCAGATTCTTAACTAATTGCTGAACAAAAAGTACTAACTGAACTAAAGAATGGAATGCTCACCAAGTGGCCCCCCTTGGATGAGTATCCCTTAAGACAAATGTAAACTCAAATGCATGAACTTATAACTTCATTTTATTCATTGGAAAGAACGAGTACAAGTGAGCAACATCACTATATGTTACTGAAAAACTAAGAATGCGAATACATTAGAGTAATCAACCTTTTGAGAAGGAGCATTCGAGTCTTATTTATAGGAAGAAAAACTAATAACTAACTATCTAGTAAGGTGATCAACTCCAATAGATTAGGAGGATGCCACTTTAGGGAAAGCATAAAAAGTGGAGAGGAGGTTATGCATGCATGGAATCTAGTCAAGTCAGTTTGCCTTAACAAGGTGATCCCACAAAGTTGGTTTACAATTTTTGGGAGATTTTGATTTTTGTTGAAATCACATACTTTTAGAAAATATAATGATTTAAGCCTTAAAAATTTCCATTTAAAACATTCCAATTGAAGAGGGTTTGATCAAACTACCTTAGATCAAACCCCCTTGGATAGAACCCCCGCTATTTTTAAACCATACCTATAACAAAGTCTCCTTTACACCTATCAAAATGCTGATAAAAAACCACTTTTGATTTACCTTTTGGGGGATCAAATGAATTCATTTAAAAATTATTTTTTGCAAGTATGTATTCCTTATTATAAGCTTCCAAAAAAGTATAATTTTAAATAAATTTAATTTTATTATTATATTTATTTTTTATTTCTCGTGAATGTAGGCTTTTCATTGAAAATCAAGCTCTTTGTTCTGCACATGTGGAAAAATAGAAGATTATTAGAATTTTCTTTTGAAAAATATGAGTGCACCAAATATTAAATTCTTTGATCCAACAAAAAAAATATTTAATTTCTATACATACAAAAAAAATTGTGTTATACGGTTCGCCTATGTTTGAATTGTAATTGGTTTGGCTTCGAAACTTGATTAAAGAAAAAATATTCAATAAAACACTATGAAACCAATTGGAAGCACTAGATATCATAGTTACAAATATAAATTAAAAAAAAAAGAATTTTACCCTTTATGGAAAAAAAGTTGTGTTATACGGTGAGTGTCACTCCTTAAAAATGGTGTTTACTGAAAAAAAATTAGTTTTCGAATGAGATGGAAAAAGAAGTGTAATCTGATTCCAAAAAAATGAAAAATATATATTTAGAATCTACAAAAAAAATGTCACAAATCACTAGTTTGCATCATCTTCAAATTCCTCACGGTTTAGCTACTATAGGTGCCCGAAAGTGAAGATTTAGTTAGAAAAAATTAGTTTAGTGTCTAGTTTGGCCAAAAATTGTAAACTAGTATTGTGGGATCACCCAACATAGATCTATCATAACAATAGCTCCTATATTCACTCAACAAACTATTAAGACCATTTATAAGGAAGTTACAATTCTTTGATTTGAACTAGGAATCTCCCTCCATTGAGAGTCTTCCCTCCATTAACCTTTAAATGATCACCTTGTTGACCTTTATGATAGACGACCATCTGGTAGAATCTTCCTTGATTGTGTAGACTTTAATTATATCTACATAACAATATTAGTATGCACAACAATTGCATATCTATAACTATCTTAAAGTAACATTCATTAATCCATATGTAAAATTAACATAAAGAGTTCATATAACATGTCAATGTCATTTAAAGGTTACAAAAATAAGCTTATGCCCAATGTCTATGGTTTCAAGGAAATAACATGAAAATTTCAACATCCAAGTATCAAGGTCTATGACAACTACAACAAATGGATAATAAACTCTATCAAAATTGAACCATAAACTGGACTCATCAATCTTCATCATTTTGGTTTAACTACCTAAAAGGCGTTTGACTAAGGAAAACCCCTATTCCCTAACAATGAACATTTTCTCTCTTTCTTTGTGTGATTTCAGATCTAGGTGCTTTGAAAGGAATGGAGATCTTTGAAGATTAGGTTTCAAACTTGTTGGAGTCATCTTCCTATTGCAAGGTCAACATCTTCACAAAAATTCACTTATAGCCCCAAAAATCAGGGTTTCGGATCTGAACACTTGGAGGTATAGATTGAGCAAACCGAGAGCTATAGATTCCACTTGTAAGTTTCTAGAAAATTCAAAGTGGACTCATTCTCCAAGAGTGGAGAATGAGTCCCATTGTACCTATGTTCTAAATATTTTTGTGGATTTGGATACCTATTTGGTTAAAACAGGCTTTGGTGTAGTTTTCTAGAGTCAGGATTGATTCACCTAGAATGGAAAATGACTACCACTAGGCCTAAAAAGTAGCATTATTAGTATTTCAGAGCTCCATTCCATCTCCAACAAGTTCCTAGGTGTAGACTTATAGTTTTACAACGTTCTGTTTTATTCTTCTTGCATTTTCAATTCATTTAGTTTAATTTTTCATATCACACTGTGTTTTCAAACATTTTCTTTTCCAAGTTTACACTTGGTGGTGAACCCCTTTCTTGTCTCGATCATATCCTAGGATACTTTATTGTCAAATATCTGCTATCCTTCATTGGGTTGAGATCTCTAAGGCATCCTTGTATGTAGTGTTGGTGAAAAGTGGTTATGATTTGTATCCTAAATCATATGATAGCATCTCTCCACTATTTTTCCTCATTACACTAATCTACAGAAAACCAACTAACCTAAAAAAAGAAGGAAAGCAAGACTATATACATGAAACCTATACTACTCAAAATGAACTATGTACAAAGATATTTACAATAAACCAGATTCAAGCGAGGCAAACTGACATTTACACCCATAGGACTTTGCATTGCATGTGCAAGTAGGCAAGTGATTGTTATAGTTCTAAGCGATGCAAATTCATCCTTATATTCATAAAAATGAGCCTCAATATTGTAGCATTCAAATTCAATAACACATGCGTGAAAAACTAAAAGTTGAGACCATTGGTCTAGTCTGTGATCAATCCATAGAAAATTTTTCCTTCCCTCGTTCCCATAATTAAAATCATAAGAACAACTATGAGTATTCATAGGAGTAAGGAAAGATAGAACTTGGATATTTTCATGTGAAGGTGGAAATGTTTGATAGATGAGAACGTGCACTATGTCATTGGTCATTGCATTGGCAGCCTCCGATGGACGTAATGGATGGTGCAACATCCCTCTTACATTACAAATTTGTAGATCGCAATCAAATTGATTAGGAAGTAGATACTGTGAAGAATTTTTTTCAAATGCAAGGAACATTGTACCTGATTTTGAAGTTCTATAAGACTGAGAAAGTGATTCAACCAAACTTCCTTCCAAACTCCCATTGGGATCCACAACCTCCATCGGTTGTTCTTCAAGGAGATACACTTCATCTCGTTGATCCTCCATAGTCCATGATTCCACTTGATTGCTGCCCTCATAAGGAAATATGTTGTCCCATTTAATTTCCCTTGTGCTGACTTCAATTTGTTTATAGTTCATGTCATAAAAACATGATATGGACAAATATTTTTGGTTTCAATCCTTAGAATATGCAGGAAGAACAACAATGGTCAAGGAAGAAAGACTCACAGTTGCAGCCTATAGTTGGCATGGTATATCATCTTAGTGGGAAGCCACCAAGAAATCCTCATCTTGGTCCTCTCATTTTTGTAGTTAATGTGGCTCACTAAGATATTTACTTGTTTCCTCATGTTCACTATCAAATTATAGATAGAAATTCAGTACCTTTCCCAATTTGGGAGGTCGACTGCTTCGCCATCTAGAGGTGCAGGTGATATATCTGTATCACTTCCATCTTCTAAAATGTACTCTTGCTTAGTGTCGCTATACCTCTATGGCACTATTCCAAGTGGGAAGAAATCAATGAGTGACATTGGCTCGTCAAAGGGCTAGAGTATAGCAACTGATTTTCCTCTGAAATTCCTCCATAAATCATATCATCCATCATGTATAAATGCTCTACAAGAGGGGAAGACTCTTGATGATCAATGGACAACTCTCCCATTTTATTTGCTTCATCATTTGGACATTCGAGATGGTATTGTTCTTCCTTTGTTGCTGCCCCAAAATATTCTTGTGGGCTGCCCCTTGCCAAGTTTTCACTTGGTTCTAGTTCTTGGGCGTATGGCTCAATCCTAGAAGCAATGGTAGGAGGTGGTGCGCTTGGTTTCTTAGCTTGTTCTTTAATCTACTTGATGGCCTCTTGACATAACTCACATGTGAACTTTGAATGCTCCAAATAATGGAGCCTACACCAACCTAGCAACAAAAACACCTCCAAATCTACTTGGTGTCTCATCTCTAACCAATCTCTCATGAGCCTTGAAACAAGTTCATCATATCTTTCCACCACTGGATCTTCATCATCAATTGGGAAGGAAGCTTGATGGTGGACTGCCTCTACTTGTAATTTCTCCCACTCCTCTAGATCTTCATTTTCAAAAGCCTAATTTCCTTAATCCATTGAGGAGGGGTCCTCTAATCCCTTTTCACTAGAGCCTTCATCCTTATTTTCTACTACCCTAAGGCTTTCAGTCTCATCCTTTTGATTCTCAACCTCTTTGTTGACTCTACTAGAATGTACTGCTGCAAATTATTCTGACTCATCTTCTGTGTATAGCCTTTCAATTGCTAATTAATTTTCTACTTGGATGGATGATTGTTCTTCATTTTTGGTTGGATTCTCCATCTTCCCAATCCACTCCGAACACCTCCTAGCTTGGTAAATGATGTCTACACATGAAGGGAAAGTCAACTCCAAATGAGGTGCATTATGGACCCTACACCACCCAGACATTAACACCTCTTCTAGTCTTAGTTCATCCTTGCTACCCAAGTGTTTTTGGATAAGCTCCTTGAAGGCTTTGGATGCCATGTTAACGAATTCTTCCTCTGGATTTGCAAGAGCTAAGGGTTGATATATTTCCTAGAAGGGGATTTCTCCTTGCAAAACTATCTCAATTCTGCCCAAGAATGTTAAGCATTCCATCACATTATGTCTGCGAGTGTCATGGATTCTAACTTGTCTGCCAATGCAAAGTGTTGCACAATGGCTTCTTCAATCTCTTACTTAGATCTTCTTGCAACTAAGTGATGTTGATTTGAAGTTGCTGCAACATCTCAACTCAAATGTTTCCTTTATCTTCCAATTTTTTGATTTTAAATTTCTAGCATATGATGAGATCTATCTATCTCAGATTTTACTTGAAAGTGCTTGCAACTTCCAGCTTTGTAGCCTTATGCTTAGCCATGCCCTCCTTCTAGCACTAGTTCTGTTGATGAGTGTTTTTACACTTTTTCAACACAAGAAGAACATAAATGCTCTACCTTTCTTGAAAGGTAGAAATCTGCAAACAAGTTCCAGATTACTACCCCAAGGTCTCTTGGCTGTTAGGTCATGACAATGCTTGGAATAGTTCAATTGGTTGATGTGATTTACTGGTAATCACAAGGAGGCATTTATGGTTTACAAAGCATGAGAAGTTAGGTATGCAAATGGAGTTTCAAAGTGCTGGAAGTGAATGAATAGTGGCTGCACACTAAAAAATACAAGCTGAAACTCACCTTGATCACCAAGTTTGACATTGTGATGGTGCTTGGAATCCTATACTAACAAAGGAGTTAAAAGAAACAACAAAAGAGAAAGGGTTGAGAGAAGCTATCCTAAATCTAAGCTATGAATGAACAATAACAATGGAGGATGTTATAGTAGACAGACTCCCATAACTAAGTTTTGCTTGACCAAGAGAAACCTACAGCTACACAAAACTAGTGCAATCTTATAAGGTATGCCGATTTTCAGATTGTGCATTCACTTCATGAACATATAATTGAACTTAGTTTTAGCTACAGACATCCAAATTTGGACACTTACATCGGTCCAAATTTATCCCTTTTCGTCCAAACATCCTCGTATTTGCTATAATTAGGTAATATTGCTATTATCTAATTAATACCCTTAGTTCTTCTAACCCCTAAGGTATTTAGTTAACAATTAAATACCTTACTCTTTAATCCCCCTTTCATCAAATGAATTAAATAAATATGACATTTATTTAATTCCTCACATGTCACATCCTTTTCTTAATCTTAATCAATCTCCTAATTTCATCATTAGAGATGTGCACATGCCTAATCCTTGATTAGGACGTGTCACATCCTCCACCTTTTGCAAGTTGGCTTCTAATCCTCATTAACCCCTAATCATCTACTAATTGCTAATTAGCTAATCCAATCAGCATCTCGGTCAACTCTCCCCATCCCCCAACGAATTTTTAATTCTTTTTTATTCATCCAAGACTTCTCTCTTCCCCATGTAAATTTTTAATTCACATTTATTTCTCCAAGGAATCTTCTCTTCCCCATGCAAGTTTTAGAACCTTTTGACTTGTCACATCACTCACATGTGTCCAAGTCTTCTAGAATCTTTGACTGGTCACATCAGTCACATGTGGTTAAGTACCTACCTTTTTAAGAACCTTGTCTTATCCAAGGTACTTCTCACCTCTCTTTTTGGGAACCTTGTCTTATCCTTAAGATCTCCCAATCATTGTGAATTTAAAATTCACTTTTATTCTCCCAAAGCTTTCCTCTTTCCCATGTGATCATTGAGAGGTCACATCAAGTCACATGTCAAGGTACTTGCAAGTATTTCCATCACATGTCATCTTCTACCTCATGTGTCCTTGTGACACTTCATCTGCCACATGAAAAGATGTGAGGGCTTGTGAGTCCTCAACTCACCATATCCCTTCATCTTGGCCATGGTGGCACAATATTTACCATTGAATTCTCTAGAGAATTCAAATTCTTCTATAAATACCCCCTCTTCTAATGCATTTGCATAACTTAGTCATTTTTCACCCTTATGCTGCCAAATTATCAAGCCATTTTATAGCATTATTCATTGCATTAGCATCCAAGTTCAAGTGCATTTTCCATTATAACTTCATCAAGTCTTCATTATCTTGCATGTCCACCATTCATTTCACAACCATCCAAGGAGCACACAAATCAACCACATCAAGGGCCAACCAAGGGGATCGACACATGAAATGTATAATTACTAGCTTTGTTATCTTTCTTTTTTGTTTTCTTCCTTAGTCTAATCATTTGAGGTGATCTTTTGTTTTGCTTTGCATTCTAGTTTAGTTAGTTTGCATACTTAGATTAGGATAAAAACACCAACATCACAACAACAATGTTAAATATCTTAGACTAGCTTTGCAAAGTGATTCATCATCAACTAACCACAAAAATCATGAGCTGGAAGTGCATCCGATACTGTAACAAAATTCACCATTAAAGACATTCAAGAAACTAAAACTAAAATTAACATGGAGGTTGAATCATGCATGCAAAATGAGCAAGCTCAAAGAAAACACCCAAATTCATTGCAATGCTTCCTTTTATTACTACAAAATGCCCTTTACAACAATTCACCACCACTTACAAATGAGGAGGAAGCCCTTATTTATAGTTTTCCAGAAGTGAAATGAATCATGGATGGGATTTATTTACATTGTGTGGTTCAGATTCATTTTACATTAGGGTTTCACCTACCCCCACATATATGACAATATAAAATACAGCTTTGTCCTCTTCTCTATTTTGTCTTGTAGCCTATTTTGTCTTTTAGCTACTATAGTTGTTTTGTATTCTAGCTTCCTTTTCTGCTGTGGTTAAAAACAATTGAAAATTTCCTTTTTGTTGATGTGTTTGTTGGATTTCTTCATCCAATTAGGCAAATCTTGTTACAGATTTTTGTTATTGAGGAGGAGATATGCTACCCCTAATCCCGGTGGATAGCTCCTAGTAATCATCATCGTTAATTGGTGAAAAATAAAATAGGTCTTTCCTGTTCCTTTCAAGGTAACCCTTTGCAATTTTGACATTGAATTCCTTGAGCAAACCTACCCTCCAAATGATAAATCTGCCCTCCAAATGACCATTTTCATTGTCCATTTAGCCAGTTTGAGCACCCGTTTGCCAGTTTCGAGCACCCATTTGCTCGTTCCAAGTATCCGTTTTCCTTTTTTGAGCATTCGTCTCTCTGTTCTGAACACCTGTTCCCCATCCCCAACATTCGTCTCCTTGATCCAAGTCTTCATCCTATAGTTTCGAGCCTTCATTCCCTCGTTTTGAGCATTTGTTTGCGTGTTCCGAGTGGCCATTTCCTCATTCCGAGCATCCATCAACATTTTTTGAAAGTCATCATTTCATCAAAAAAACCACATATCTGCTTCTTAGAATATCATTAGAGTCCATATCTATCATCAAATCATCCATCCCAATCATCTAGACTTTGTTTCAGGGGTTTTGTTTTTTATGCTGAAACTTCCAGAGGCCAGAACTTTTGACTCGGGTGTCTGATTGGGTTGAAATTTTACTGGTGGTTGCGTTATGAGATGGGATGTGGAATCCCAATTGAACTAGATTGATTGGCCCCCGTTTTGACACATTTTTGGGGCTTCAAACTTTCATCTTGACCCTCAAAATCGCAATTTAGTGTTTTTTTTAGTTTTTGAAAAATAATTTTCGATAATAACTCAGAATGCATGTCTCAGATTTGGGATGTTAGTTGGAAATTCATCCTATCTTATTTTTGGGTAGTTTTTTGAAAAAAAAATGGACTCTCAAAGGTATGCTTGTGAAGTTTCGTAAAATGGCAAAATTTGATAATTTTTGAAAACTGCCAAATCTGGAAAAACCTGATTGTCAACACCTTAAGTCCTCTAGTTAAAACCCCTGAACTTGGTGTAGAATCAATCCCATCACATCCTCCAATCATCCTAATCTGAAATCCAATCCAATCCTAATATGAGCTTTAATCTAATCCCAATCTGAGCTTTGGTCCATCGACATTCTCGCAAGATCATTCATCTATCATCTGAATCGCATAGGTACATCATCTGAGAGCATCTCTGGGTTAGGTATCCATCATCATTTTCCGTATCCAAATCCTCTGAACTTCATTTTAATTTATTATCAAAATTGACCTAGGTGTTTGATTGATCGTTATCCTCAACATCTGCTTAGGATTGTCATCAGTCCTGAGTTAATCATCATCGTCAGCCCAATCAATCCACTTTCAATCACAAGGTGGATTCAGTGACCCAATCATCCATTTATCCTTTAATAGGATTAGTCATTATCCTAAGTCACCTAGGGTAATCTCTGAACTTGGTTTAGAATCCCTTCCATCATCCTATTTGATCCATTATTTGATCTTATCAATTGTCTCATCGATCGATCTTATCCAATCTAATCCAATCACCTTCTACCTAATCAATCTGCTTCCATCTCGAGGTAGATTCAATGTCATAATCATCCTTTGATAATCAACTCCAATAATTAGAATCAATCCCATTGCATCATCCAATCATCCTAATCTGAGCTTTAATCCAATCTTGATTTGCGCTTGACCTCAATCCTGATTTGAGCTTTAGTCTGTTTCCTTCCAAAATATTTTGATCCATCTTGTCTTTCCTTCTAATCACTCGCATCTATCTAATCTGACATCATGAATCCTTATCCTCCATCAATAGTAGTCAAGGGAAACCCTGATTACGTTGACGACGATAATGAAATTCTTGATGCTATTATTTCTAGTAAGATTTCCCCAACCACTTTCCAAAATCCTATCACCCCTTCGAGTTATCCTGTTATGTATTCATCCATGCCTAATAACACTCCTTGTGCTACCTCTGACAAGGTATATCCAGTATCTTCCCCATCCACATATTCTTCATGTCTTTCATCTACACCATCCTCTTATTCGATACTCGCATCTTCTTATCCTAATCTGCCATCCCAGTACTCCTATTACAATCCCTCATTCATGTCCCACTATTCTAATCCTCCATACCAATCAACCCATCCTAATCCTACATTCGCACCTTTTTATCTTAATCCTACACCCCCATCCACCTATCCTAATCTAACATCCACATCTTCTTATCCTAATCCATCATCCACATCTCCCTATCTCAATCCACCATCTCAATATTCCCATCCCAATCTGCCATCCACATACCCTTATTACAATCCACCAACCATATCCTCTTGTCCTAATCCATAGTCCATGTCCCCCTATCCTAATCCACCACTCCAATATCCCTACCCTAACCCTCCATCCAATCCTAACCCTCCATTTACTCCCAGTCCCATATCCAATCCTATTCCTCCATCTAGCCCTAGTCCACCAATCCATAATCCTAGTTCTCCACCAATCCCTAATCCTCCATCTATTGCTATCACACCATCTCAACCTAGGGTATACAAGTTTCTCACTCCAAAATTTCTCCAAGGACTTATGACAAAGATGTACCCAATTCCACATCATGATGTCATGGAACCATGTCATTCCAATTCATCATCCATAGTCACTAGTGATGAGACCCTTCTCCATACCACACCTATAATTGATGTCACCACCCCTAGCACCACTCAAACAGTTGAAACACTCACATCCATTGAATCTAGTGAACCCCCAACTCCTACTCTGAAAGCCCCTGAACCCATCAAAGACACCCAAATCCTATCCACTCCTCCTAGTCCTAGTATCATTGAAATCCATTCCCATGAATGCTTTGAGTCCTCCATCCTTCCATTTTCCCCACTTGAAGAGTCCCTCCAACATTCCATTATCATGCCTCCCATACATGATGCGTCATGCCAAGGGCTTAATCCAGAGCATACCGAAATATCCCCTTCTCCATCTTAAGATCCTACTAGCTCATCCATTCCACCTCATGATCACCTTCTCACTACAGATCCAATCACTCCATCTCATGATCCCTTATCACCCTCTAGTCCACCCCAAGATCATAGTCAACCATCCATTCCATCCCATGATCCCCTTGATACTCAAGATCTGATCACTCCATCGCATGAGCTCTTATTACCCACTAACACAAATCTAGATCCTATCATATCACCTAATCCATCTCCTGATACCACCCATCCAGATGCTGCTATCCCATCATCTCCATCTCATGATCCTCCATCGTCGCCTGAACCTACTATTCCCTCACTGCTTTTATATCCCCTTGGTACTCTCACATTCTTCCATGGTGGTCTCATTGCATAAGAAAAACAAAGCACATACACCACCTATCATCCTCTGGCTAATAATGGACTTGCATCATTCTTCCAAAATAACAAAAATCCTATCATGGATCAAATGCTCCAATACATGAACTATTAAGGAAAAGGTTTAGGGCTTCATGAGCAAGGTATTTTAGAGCCCATCTAGGTCAAAGAACAAATATGTATGCAAAGTCTTGGACATATTTCTCAAGACTTAAAATCTATATTGGTACAACCTCTAAACATCCTCAACAAGCCTCTTCCAAAAGAAATATAGGCTCTTTCCATCGCCCCACCATATCATTTGCTGCCATCCCACCTCCCCTTTCGTATCGCCTCAAGATGACCATCCATATTCCTCCTTCATCCGCTCCATCCATTTTGGGTACTTATGTCCCTCCATCCTGTTAGAGTAATAAGTCATTATGCTTAATTAATTATATCATACTGATTAATTAATTAAGTCACTTATTCCTTTTTATTACTTAAGCTAAACTTAGGCACATTAATAATTAATTAATTTTTACTTATTAAGTGTGCACACTAGGGTTTCATTTAGGGTTTCTTGATCTCCTTCATAAGGATTGATCTCTTTGTAATATTTGATTCTCTTAATGCATTTTTACACTTTGAGGTTTACAGAACATCTTCTTTGGTTCTTCATATCTTTTGCATGTGACAGGTATCCATCTTGCATGCAGGTGATCTTGGTTCCTAACACATCCACCATCTCCCATCCTTCATCTACTTCATCCATTTTGGGTCCTTATGTCCCTCCACCCACCATCACACATCCTCCTGATACTTAGTCCATTTTGGGCCATTATATCCCAAAATCACCTCCTCCATATATCGTCCTCTTTATCCTTCTATCCATCCATCACCTATCCATAATAAACATCCCACTTGCATGTCCCATAATCAAGATCAACAAAGGCATGTACTAGAACATCCTCCATCCACACATAATCCCCAAAATCCTATGTCCATCACTCCACATCATCCATCTCCTCACGCCCATCCCATTTCTATTAAAAGCACTTTGGATACCAAAGTAAAAATACATAAATCTAAAGGTCCAAATGAATCTAAAGCTCTTCATGTCCCCTCTAAAAGACATGGTGAAGAAAAGAAAAATAAAATCTAAAATCCAAATCAAATCCATAGGCCTCAAAGGCCCACCAAAGCAAAGATCAAAACCATGTGGATCCCAAAGAGAAAAGATTGAGCGCCTTCAAATGAAAAATCTGTAACAACATCCAAAGTTGCTAATCCCAAAGCTAATCAATCTCATCCTTCATCCCCTAAATCTATTTTGGGTCCTTATGTTCCAAAATTCACTATCCCATCCCTTCCATTAACCCCACATTCTCCATCCAATAATCCTCGTATCCTTGGACATACGCCACCATATGTGCCAATGTTGGTCCTAAACTCATCACCCCATCATTCCATCCATACCCTTTCCAACATACCATCCATTATCCCACATATCTCCCCCATCAAATCCCTCTAATTCATCCTCTTGCATAAACCATTTATCCTAATAAGGTTGTACCAACATCCAACAGTCGCTACACACATGGGCTCCTAATACCTCATATGGAACTTGATGCTTGAGTCCTTCATCCATATCCTTATCACATATCTTCTAAATCCACTTATCCACATACCTATCCTTATCCATCTCCATTCGTATGCTATAAAAAAAACTCAAAAAATCCAAAAAAAGTCAATAAATCCAAAAAAAAGTCAAAAAATCCAAAAAAGTAAAAAATCAAAAAAATTGAAATAATAAAAGAGTAAAGAGAAATAATCCATCCAATGGTGAAAACTTGGCAAACAAGTGCCTTGGATAAGTACCATGATGAAAACCTGGCAAACATGCATCATGCATAATCCCCTGTCTAGCTTACTTCCGCACTTGGGGGCAATGGCATCCCCTTCATCCATCTCCTCCATCTAAGCTATCTTACACATCCTTCTTGTCATATCCCATTTATCCAAATCCATCCATCCTCCTTATGATCTTGATATAGATAGGGGAAAACATATATACATGCTTTGGACACCTCTTGGAATACATTCCCCTCACCTATACACTATCCTAATCCTTATTCGCATTCGTCTACCTTCCTTGTCCACCCGTACTCGTCATGCTACCATTAATCTTCCTTTCCTTATCCATGCATCCTATCCATATCTATCTCACTCCTTGATTAGCCTATCCTTCTGCCTTCCATCCCTCATGCCTCATCACACATGGCATATTTTGAGTGGGGGCATCTACTTCCTTTGTGACATAAGTCCTTGGAGACATCATTCCTCGATCTTATCAATCCCTTCCATCTCCCCATCCTTATCTTCCTACCTATCCTTATCTCCTTACCAATCCAAAATCCCATCTCATAATCCCTTGTCATCAGTATCTAGCTATAGGCTTCTCCCCATGCAATGCAATTCCATCTATCTCATCGTCATCACTCCTGCTTCTTTTGCGCATCTTTCAAATATCCTATCATTTCTCATCACTAATCTCTCCATCGTATCATCCTCCCAATTCATTTGATGATTTGGATAACTATCCCATCCCTGAGCTTCATTTGATCACCATTATCCTATCCTATCCACTAGATCTATCATGTCTCATCATATCAGTTCCATCTTTTTATCTACTTATCCTTGTCATCTCATCATCCTTTATCCATCATTTGTCTTTGGTCTTTTGACGAACTATGTTTCCCTACGCTTTCACGTAGGCAAGGTCGATCATTTGATTCGCCCCTAGGGATCCTTTATCATATATCATTGGTCTTCACCGTCCTCTTTTTCTTTTGTTGTCATTTACTTGTCATGTCTTTTGTCATCTATCATCGATCTCCATTGGTCCTCTTTCCTCTTTTATCCATTGGCACTTTCACGTAGGCAAGGCTAATCTTTGATTGACCCCTGAGCCCCTAGGTCTTTAGGGTGTGTCAGTCTCATATCTTGTCTCTCTTCTATTGTGTCATTAGGTATGCCCTTATCTAGCTGGTTATTGGCAAACAAGATCCACTTGTATCATCAAATCCAATCAGTTTTAAATATCCAACGTCATATCGATCTTTTAGTTTAGTATCCATCTTTGGTCTCAACATGATGCATCCTTCCTAACAGACCTCATCAATCCCATCCATCCCCTTGATCCTATGGCAAAGGACATTTGAAATTGATTGCAATCTTTTGATGCTTTTGGATTTTGTTTATCATTTGAACTCCCTATCATCACTTGTCATGGTCGCCTTGATCCATCATATCATGGTGTGCTTTGACTAGTCAACATAGGGGCGTATCTTGATCTTTTGTTTGTTGCTATCTTCTTAGTTGTCCCACGTTGTACCCACTAAGACTCCTGAGGTCTTGTGTTACACTGGGGCATCCTTCATGCTTGTGGTTATCCCAATACCTGGCCTGACCAAGGTCTTCGTGACTTTGGGGTGTTGGGATAGCCTTCTTATCTATTGTGTTTGTTTTATGCATTAGACACGAATAGGCCTTGGTTCTTCATACCCTAGAATCTTGTGTCTTATTCTATAGCAAAAATTAGTGCTCCGAAAATGGAAAATTGCATTTCATCTCCCCATCCCCCATCCTCTCATCTATCAACACCCCCCCATTTGTTCATCCTTCCACATCTTCCCATCCCCCCTCCTCTCATCTATCAGACTCCCCCCCCATCCATTCATCCTTCATCAATCTTCCTCCCTATCCATCCAATGTCTTATCATCATCTCTTCACTCTTCTTAGAATAATATAGATTGGTTATTCTAAGCATCTTATCCTCCATAGTTTTTATCCTTTCATCAATCTCACATCTCAATCCCATCCTCATCCATTCAATCTAGCACAAATCATCTAATCATATCCTTGGTCTTATCCCCAGCCTTGTTACAAGCCTTGATCCCACCATTGTCATCATCATCGGGATGTATTTTTCCCTATCCTTTGGTGTTGTTTAGGGATGTATCCTTCCCTCATCAACAACCCTTTTTATCGGGATGTATCCTTCCCTATCATCGTGTTGTTTTGGGATATATCCTTCCCTCATCAACAACATTTTCATCCTCATCATCAAGATGTATCCTTCCCTATCCTTTTGTGTTGTCTTGGGATATATCATTTCCCTCATTGACAACACTCCATCCATCATCAACCCATTTTGGCTTGTAGCCTAATTGGGGAAACATCACCTTTTGTCCTTAAATCCATTTGTGGTTCATCCATCTCCTATCACTTATCATTCCATACCTTTGCATCATCTTCCTCATATACTCTCACATCACCTCATCCATTTTGAGAGCACAACTGTGTTCTCTTGAACCCACATGTCCTCTCGAGGGGGCATCCTTCATCCCTAACCTTCATTGTCACTCCCATCATTTTTCCTTCCTAGTCACTCATTTGAAGGACTAGGGCATCTTTTCCAATCTAACCATCTTCTTCTGGGTTCTATGTTTTAATATTCTTTGAAATGATGCTACTTCGTAACATAATCTCAAAGAGAGGAAAAATGTAGACATCCAAATTTGGACACTTACATTGGTCCAAATTTATCCCTCTTCGTCCAAACATCCCTGTATTAGCGTTAATTAGGTAATATTGCTATTATCTAATTAATACCCTCAGTTCTTCTAACCCCTATGTTATTTAGTTAACAATTAAATACCTTACTCTTTAATCCCCCTTTCATCAAATGAATTAAATAAATATGACATTTATTTAATTCCTCACATGTCACATCCTTTTCTTAATCTTAATCAATCTCCTAATTTCATCATTAGAGATGTGCACATGCCTAATCCTTGATTAGGATGTGTCACATCCTCCAACTTTTGCAAGTTGGCTTCTAATCCTCATTAACCCCTAATCATCTTCTAATTGCTAATTAGCTAATCCAATCAGCATCTTGGTCAACTCTCCCCATCCCCCAAGGAATTTTCAATTCCTTTTTATTCATTCAAGACTTCTCTCTTCCCCATGTAAATTTTTAATTCACATTTATTTCTCCAAGGAATCTTCTCTTCCCCATGCAAGTTTTAGAACCTTTTGACTTGTCACATCACTCACATGTGTCCAAGTCTTCTAGAATCTTTGACTGGTCACATCAGTCACATGTGGTTAAGTACCTACATTTTTAAGAACCTTGTCTTATCCAAGGTACTTCTCACCTCTCTTTTTGGGAACCTTGTCTTATCCTTAAGATCTCCCAATCATTGTGAATTTAAAATTTACTTTTATTCTCCCAAATCTTTCCTCTTTCCCATGTGATCATTGAGAGGTCACATCAAGTCACATGTCATCTTCCACCTCATGTGTCCTTGTGACACTTCATCTGCCACATGGCAAGATGTGAGGGCTTGTGAGTCCTCAAATCACCATATCCCTTCATCTTGGCCATGGTGGCACAATATTGACCATTGAATTCTTTAGAGAATTCAAATTCTTCTATAAATACCCCCTCTTCTAATGCATTTGCATAACTTAGTCATTTTTCACCCTTATGCTACCAAATTATCAAGCCATTTTATAGCATTATTCATTGCATTAGCATCCAAGTTCAAGTGCATTTTCCATTATAACTTCATCAAGTCCTCATTATATTGCATGTCCACCATTCATTTCACAGCCATCCAAGGAGCACACAAATCAACCACATCAAGGGCCAACCAAGGGGATTTACACACAAAATGTATAATTACTAGCTTTGTTATCTTTCATTTTTGTTTTCTTCCTTAGGCTAATGATTTGAGGTGATCTTGTGTTTTTCTTTGCATTCTAGTTTAGTTAGTTTGCATACTTAGATTAGGATAAAAACACCAGCATCACAACAACAATGTTAAATATCTTAGACTAGATTTGCAAAGTGATTCATCATCAACTAACCATAAAAATCATGAGCTGGAAGTGCATCCAATATTGTAACAACATTCGCCATTAAAGACATTCAAGAAACTAAAACTAAAATTAACATGGAGGTTGAATCATGCATGAAAAATGAGCAAGCTCAAAGAAAACACCCAAATTTATTGCAATGCTTCCTTTTATTACTGCAAAATTCCCTTTACAACAATTCACCACCACTTACAAATGAGGAGGAAGCCCCTATTTATAGTTTTCCAAAAGTGAAACGAATCATGGATAGGATTGATTTACATTGTGTGGCTCAGATTCATTTTACATTAAATAAAATACAGCTTTGTCCTCTTCTCTATTTTGTCTTGTAGCCTATTTTGTCTTTTAGCTATTGTAGTTGTTTTTTCTTCTAGCTTCCTTTTCTGTTGTGGTCAAGAAAAAATGGAATTTGCCTTTTTGTTGATGTGTTTGTAGTATTTCTTCATCCAATTAGGAAAATATTGTTATAGATTTGTGTTACTGAGAAGCAGATATGCTGCCCCTAATCCTAATGGATAGCTCCCAGTAATTATCATCGTTATTTGGTGAAAAATAAAATAGCTCCTTCCTGTTCCTTTCAAGGTAACCCTTTGTAATTTTGTCATTAACTTTCTTAGTATGCATTTATGTGAACTGGTCAGTCCTTCTTTGATAACTATCCATTGTTTATGCAGAAATCCTTTTCCTCTTTTCCTCTAGGGGCTCTGGTGGGCTTCTTCAATGGCCCCTTAGCAGGTTCCATAAATCCTGCACCTAAAGATGCAGTAAGTGCATCAACAAGTTAAATGCCAATTAAATCCTGCAAATTCAATGTTAGATGCATCCATATACCTTAAAAAGATCATAATATCCATTCTAGTATATCATTTGAAGCCCATTCAAGTGATTTGGAGGAATGCAGGTCTGGCGGTGCGGGTTTCCCCTCTACGGAAGCTGTTATGAAGAAAGCCATTAAGGAATGACACAGGGAAAGGGGAAGTCCAGAGGCGGCCACCCGCATGGAGATTTATGCATGGGACTATTGTGAGGTAAACCTAATGTAAAGTCACTTGGCACGTGAAAAAATTTGGGTGGAAGCATCTTCAGCCTTTTTCCCTTTGTCAGATTAGTCTTTTCAACTTATGCAGGTGTGAAGAGTGCGAGCACTATGGGGTGGAAAGTCATTGGGGTTTGGCTGTTAAGTAGCAATATTGGGTAGATAGAGTTATGCATGTAGAGTTCTGCATCGTGAAACCTATATGACAATTTTCTTTCTTGGGCTCCTTGAAATTCTCTAAGTTGTGGCATCATGACTTGGACCGTGTAGGGACTAACGAGGGGAGGGTCATTTGGGTTCTACCATTAAAGAATGGCTTTGGAGATGCAGAGTCTCGACCATGGTGGCCCACATGGGTGGACCTACTAGAGTGGCTCAGCTGAAGGCATGTGAATTGCACATTTAAGTGCCAATGATGTCAATGGCCTCAGATTCCCTGCGACGAAAAGGAGTGTTGGTCGTGCTATTGGAGAATGGCCCTGAGGTGATGACCACTCATAGGGAGCAATCTGCATAGGCGGACCCATAGAGGGTACTTGTACTAGCATTTCAAAATGGTATTTGGGAGTCAAGTGTTTGACTCATGAAAGCATGAGATGTGGGTACTGTGAGGGGGGAAGCCAAACAAGCTTGCACCGTAAAAGAGCATTGAGGACCACGACACCCACAAGGCGACTTCCCACATGAAAAGTTCCATGAAGCCATGATTCTTAGCAATTTTTAGTTTCTTCAAATTAAGCACATGAAAGATGCATTAGAAGGGTTCCTAGACCTATTCCTTAATGATTTGACCCCTTTCAAACAATGCAAAAATTTGGAATGTGTCCCGCACATGGAAACCCGCGGACGGTGACCTGTACACGAAATCCCATGGACAACAACCCGCAATAAAATTCCCACAAAGTAACAAAACTTAGTAAATTTGAGATTTTTCAATTTTAGCACATGGGAAAAGGGGGTAGAAAGAGTTTTTAGACATATTTCCTTAAGATTTGACTCATTTTGAAAAATGTGGAAATTTGGGATGCAGAAGCTGGAGGGTCAAGCATCATTTGCAATGGAATTTCATAAATGAACTTTCGCAAATGGAAACTCGCAGATGAAAACACACAATGAAATTTTTGCAATGTCTAAACACTTGGAAAATTTGGCTCAAACCTCTTCGGGCAAGGGGAAACATTCATTTTATGGGCCCTAGATGTTGAAAACTTGAAGTTTGCACCCCCTTTTGAAATGTGGAAGTTGGAGAGTCCGCCACCATAAGAAAAATGGTATTCCATAGACGGCGACCTGCACACGGAATCCCACGGATGGGGACTCGGACACAGAATGTCATGGATGGTGACCCACAGTGAAATTCCCATAACTTCTTAAAACTCAAAGAAACCTTGGCAGTTCACTTAAGCATCATGAAAACATCCCAAATCCATAGGCAACTTGTCCCAAAAGTCAAAAAATGAAGGGAAAAGCGAAGTAAGCAAGAAGGGACCAAGCCATCGAGAGCAAGGAAAAAGAGGAAAAAATGGGGTCCTTGGCTTCAACAAGGCGTGTGTGCAAAACATGCACAACAAGTAGT
Source organism: Sequoia sempervirens (assembly GCA_007258455.2). Taxonomy (NCBI): domain Eukaryota; kingdom Viridiplantae; phylum Streptophyta; class Pinopsida; order Cupressales; family Cupressaceae; genus Sequoia; species Sequoia sempervirens. The sequence goes on along the minus strand of VDFB02281492.1, from coordinate 851,540,827 downwards.
TGCTTCTGCCTCATTGCCAGTACTCATTCTCAAGTATTTGGGATATCCTTCAATAAAAATACCCCTATGTTCTCTTATAAGACCACCAATAATAGCAACACCAGGGTTACCCTTTGAACATCCATCAAAATTAAGCTTGATCCATCCTTTGATAGAGATTTCATAACTACAGATATATGTTACATAATTTTCCTTTAGTTAACTCTTTCCAAATATTCTTCTACCTCAAATAATTTAATAATATTTAGTATATTTTACACAAAATTTCATAGTACTTCTAGTTAAATGATAAAATTCACTAAAAATACTCCTAGTTATACATATACGTACCCGCAAAACAAAATTCAATGGGAATAATACTTTGCACCCTTCCTTTTTGGCACATCAAGCCAAAAAACCTCTAGCCAACCCTCAAGCTAAGAGAATCAACAAGGATCAAAACAAGGATTTTTATAGACATGGAATCATAAAACCAATTTCCCACAAACATAAAAATAAACCAATCCCATGACTTGGTCACCACATGATTAAAAAAATACTAGCACAAAAAAATAGGAATCCACAAATTCAAATACCATAACATGCTACAATAACCAATGGTTTCACAAATCTTCAACAGGATATTATCCCAAATCCTTACAAGATCAAAATAATGGAATGAATAAAGTGATTTAAGGTATTTTAACACACGGAGGGTTACCTCTCAAGATGAAAAAACTACCATGCAAACCATGAACTAACGTTCTTCTTCCTTTTGCCCCTTCTCTTTTTAAAAAATAAAAAATAATAGAAAAAAAAGATTTCCTTTCCCTCAAAAACATGCTCTCAACCAATCCTAACCACATCTTAACCTCTTCCTCAAGTACCCTAGCCCTAGGTACTTTGGTTAGGGGTTAAAAAGTGACCTAATAACACAAATTCTCTTTTTCACCTAATAAAAATGACTTACAAATTTGTATATGGGTTACACTTCTACACTCCACTCAAAAAACCAACAAAGAACCTAAAAATCTACACCATAGAAGTAAAACAAAAATAAACTTTAAAAAATCAACTATTTAGCTCATACAAGAAATAAATTTTCAAATCAACATTGACACATACAAAAAACATTACTTCACCAAATAAAGTAATAGGAAAAGGGTCTCAAGGATTCTCTCATCCTCCATTGACTCATGTAAATACTTGTAAACCTGCCATAATTGTCAATCTAGTATGATATAATTATTTAAAATGAGATATTTATAATTACATTATCAATTGATTAAAATCAAAGTTTCATACCTTGAATATACTTTGATGTGCACCACTTGAATGATCATAACTCAATTTTGGAGGTTAGAATACACAAATCTTTCCTCTTAACATTAGAAAATTTATGATTCTAACACTTAAAATTAGTAACATAAAATAATTTTAATTCAATATATCATGATAACTAAACATTTACATTCAAAAAAATTAGATCAACACCCACCTTCATCATTTACACTTTTACTTCTAAAAACAAAACTAGGTAGAATGAAATTGGTATGCAATCAAACATATAATAATAATAATAATAATAATTATTATTATTATTATTTACATTTATAAAGCTTGTTAGAAAATCATACCCACGTTAACTAATTTTAGTGAAATCTCTTTACTCTTATTAAAAAAAAATTTAAAAATTGTTAAATCCATTATATAGTGCATCCTAGAATTCCATGAGAATCATCTATATGAGCACAACTTATAATTAGTAAAAAATTTAAAATCATTTACCAAGACAACTCATAAAATGTCAACCTTGGATATAAATTTATTTTAGTTAGGGTATGAGTGCCTCTTAGAGTCAAAATAAAAAATAAAATAAAATAAAAACAAGCACCAAGGTCAAATTTTCTTTTCAATTCTCTTTTTCAAAATTAATAATCATAAGTGTGAATAAAAAATATCTTAGTATGGGAGAAGTAGACAATGATCCAAGCAAGAGTGCAGACTTGAGTGAGAGTGAAGGACAGTGACGGAGTTTTGATTCCGCTAAAGGTGAGGCTATAGATGATGACAAACCTGATGGTAGATCTCCGGAGGCTGAGCATCTTGTGGAGGTTGTGTCTAGGTTGTTGGGGCGTTGGTTGTCAGTTTCCTAGTGGAGCCATTCCTTCCTATTGCTGCAATCGTGGGTGAGGGTTTTGGCTGCTGCGAGCTTCTCCTCGGGCAGAGCCTTCTTTTGTTCAGGCCTTGCTCTATTAGGTTTCCTTCTGTGGGGCTTTCTTCTACTATGGCTTTGGCTTTAGGTTTCTAGGTGGTTTTCTTGGTGCTGGGTGTGGCTTGTAGGTGGACTGTGATGGGGTTGTTTGTGGTAGGAGTTTCCATTCTTTCAAACCTTGTAGGGTTAGATGGTGTTTTTCATGTTTTTGCACTCCTACCACTCTCTCTATTTTCTAGTCTCCCTCGCTTGGCTCTGCTCTTTAGATTCTCTTGTGGGTTGCAACCTTTCCTTGCTTTGGCTCTGGGTTTTTCAGTGGTTTTCTTGGTGCTGGACGTGGTGTGTGGGTGGACTGTGATGGGGTTGTTTGTGGTAGTATTTTGCATTCTTTCAGACCTTGTTGGGTCAGATGGTGTGCTTCATAGTTTTGCACTCTTTCCCTTCTCTTTTTTTTTTTGGTCCCCCTTGCATGGCTATGCTCTTTGGTTACCCCCATGGCTTGCAACCTTTGCTTGCTTGCATTTTCCCTCTTGCTTGGGGGCTTTCTTCTTCTTGTTGGGTTGGTGTTGTAGACATCCAAATTTGGACACTTAATTTATCCAAATTTATCACTTTTCGTCTAAACATCCTCTTATCCGGTTAATTAAGTAATATTACTATTATTTAATTAATATATTTAATTCTGCTAAATCCCTAAGGTATTTAATTAATAATTAAATACCTTACCCTCCTTAATCCTCTTTTCATCAAATGAATTAAATAAATATTACATTTATTTAATTCCTCACATGTCATTTTCATCTAATCCTAATCCATTTCCTAATCTCTTCATTAAGGATGTGCACATGCCTAATCCTTGATTAGGATGTGTCACATCCTCCAACTTTTGCAAGTTGGATTTTAATCCTAATTAGCCCCTAATTATCCTCTAATTACTATTGATTAATTAAGCCTAATCATTCTCCAAGGAATTTTTAATTCCTTTTTATTCTTCCTAGATTCCTCTTTTTTATGTGAATTTTTAATTCACATTCCATCCTTCCAAGGTTTTAGAACCTTGGACTTGTCCTAATCTCCACATGTGACCAACTTGTCACAATCTCCACATGTGACCAAGTCCCACCTTTTTGGCCCATCTTTTATCTTTTAGACTTTCCTAGGAATGTGAATTTTTAATTCACACTTATATCCCCAACCACCTTTCCTTTTCCCATGTAGATTTTTGAGGAATTCCAAAATTCCTCAAATGTCTCTTTCACTCCCACTTGGGGACAAGAAATCCCTTTTTGTGGAAATCTCCTCACTCCCAAGGTGCATGTCCTTTTCCACCTCATGTACCTTCTTGACAACTCATCTCCATCTCATATCCTCTTGTCCACTTCAGCCTCCACATGTCAAGATGTGAGGGCTTGTGAATTCTCAACCCACCATAGCCCTTCATCTTGGCCTTGTTGGAGCAATCTTGACCGTTGAATTCTCTAGAGAATTCAAATTCTCCTATAAATACCCCCTCCTCAAGGGCATTTTAACACTTCTTCATTTGAGCAACCTTATGCTGCTAATTATCCTTCTCACACACTTTGCATTTTTGATAACTACATGCTGTCCATTTGAACTCTCAATCCTTTTGCCATCATTTAGCCATCTTTGTTAATCATTTGCACCTCCAATCTTGCATTTTGACATTCAAGCAATCATCTAAGGAGCACACAAACCATTCCTATCAAGGGCCAATCAAAGAGGTATCAACAACAAGGGAGGTAAAAGTGTTTGTGTTTCATTTTATTTGCATTCCTTTTCGTTGTATCACTCTTTTGGCTAATCTTGAGGTGTCCTTGGTATTTTTTCATTCATGTTTCTTAGTTGTTTTGCACGTTTAGAGTAGTAGAAATATCAAGGTATCCCTCTATTCTAGCATCCCTTTCATCTCCCAATCCTTATATTCCCATCCATCCAAACAATCCCTCCCATCCCCCATCCCTATCCTATATCTTTATCTAATCTTTCATCTTTATCCTCATCCCATCTCATCCCACCTCCCAATCCCTTGTCATTGGTATCTGGCTATAGGCCTCCCCCCATGCAACCCAATGCCATTTATCTAATCGTCATCACCCCTACTTCTCTCTTGCACATCTTTGCAATCTCCTATCACTTTTCATCACTCATCTATCTATCACAGCATCCCCCCAAGTCATTTTACTACTTTGGATAACTATCCCATCCTTGAGCTTTATGTGATCATCATCATCCTATCCAATCCAACAGGTCTATCCTATCTTGTCATATCGGTCCCATCTTTTTATCGACTTATCCTATCATCATCTTATCATCCTTTATCCATTGTTTGCCTTTGGTCTTGTCGAACTACATTGCCCTTGCGATTTCACGTAGGCAAGGTCGATCATTTGATCTGCCCCCAGGGTTCCATCATCGATCTTCACTTTGCTCTTCTACCATCGGTCTTTCTCCTTTTGTCCATCCTATCTTTACCATCCATCAAGGTCTCCATCTTGGTTAGTTGTCCACCTTTCATCGAACTATGAGGGCTCTGCGCTTTCACGTAGGCAAGGCTAATCTTTGATCGGCCCCCGAGCCCCTAGGTCTTTAGGTTTTGTCAGTCCCATTTCTTGTCTTCCTTGTGTCGTGCCATCAAGCTATGCCCTTATCTAGCTGGTTCTTAACAAACAAGATCCACTTGTATCATGAGATCCAATCAATTTTGAACATCCTGCGTCATAACGATCTTTTAATATCCATCATCTTTGGTCTCAACAGGATGCATCCTTCCTAACAGACCTCATCAATCCCATCTATCCCCTCGATCCTATGGCAAAGGACATTTGAAATTGATTGCAATCTTTTGATGCTTTCGGATTTTGTTTATCATTTGAGCTCCCTATCATCACTTGTCAAGACCGCCATAATCCATCATATTATGGTGTGTTTTTGATTGGTCAACAAAGGGGCATATCTTGATCTTTTGTCTTTTTTTGTCTTCTTGGTTGTCCCACGTAGTACCCACCAAGATCCCGAGGTCTTGTGTTATGCTGGGGGCATCCTTTTGCTTGTAGTTATCTCAATACCTGGCCCGACCAAGGTCTTTGTGACTTTGGGGTGTTGGGATAGCCTTTTTGTCTGTTGTGTTTGTTTTATGCATTAGACACTAATTCACCTTGGTTCTTCATACCTTGGTGTCTTGTGTTTGATGCTATAGCCAAAACCAGTGCTCCAAAGATGATAAATTACATTTAGAATTGCATCTCATTTTCCATTCTATCGTCTTGCATGTATCCCCCCATCCATTCATCCTTCATCCTTATCTCTATCCAATCTCCATCCATTCCACTTAGCCCAAATCACCTAATCAAATCTATGGTCTTGTCCCCAGTCTTGTTACCAGCCTTGACCCGTCATCATCATCATCATCCATTATTATCATTCCTTATCCCTTTGGTGTTGTTTTGGGATGTATCTTTCCCTCATCAACAACACTTTTATCATCATCATCGCAAGGTACTCTTCCCTATCCCTTTGGTGTTGTTTTGGGATGTATCCTTCCCTCCTCAACAACACTTTCATCATCATCATCGGGAGGTATTCTTCCCTATCCTTTAGTGGTGTTTTGGGATGTATCCTTCCCTCATCAATACCACTCGGTGGGATGTATCCTTCCCTATCCTCGTGTTGTTTTGGGATCTTTAATTCCCTCATTGACAACCCTCCATCCATCATCAACCTATTTTGGCTTGTACCTTGACTGGGGCAACATCACCTTTTGTCCTCAAATCCATTTGTGCTTCATCGATCTCCTATCGCTTCTCCTTCCCTCTTCCCATCACCTTGCATCCTCTTCCCATCACCTTGCATCATCTTCCTCATCTCCCCTTGCATCACATCATCTATTTCGAGAGCACACACATGTTCTCTTCAACCCGCATGTCCTCTCGAGGGGGCATCCTTCATCCCTAACTCTTCATCTTTACCCCTACCATCTTCCTTCCTAGTCACTTTGATGACGGCATCTTTTCCAATCTAACCATCTTCTTCTAGGTTCTATATTTTAATATTCTTTGAAATGATGCTACTTCGTAACACCATCTCACAAAATGTAGACATCCAAATTTGGACACTTAATTTATCCAAATTTATCACTTTTCATCTAAACATCCTCTTATCCGAGTTAATTAAGTAATATTACTATTATTTAATTAATATCTTTAATTCTGCTAAATCCCTAAGGTATTTAATTAATAATTAAATACCTTACCCTCCTTAATCCTCTTTTTATCAAATAAATTAAATAAATATTACATTTATTTAATTCCTCACATGTCATTTTCATCTAATCCTAATCCATTTCCTAATCTCTTCATTAAGGATGTGCACATGCCTAATCCTTGATTAGGATGTGTCACATCCTCCAACTTTTGCAAGTTGGCTTTTAATCCTCATTTATCTTCTAATTATTGATTAATTAAGCCTAATCATTCTCCCGAATTTTTTAATTTTTATTTGTCCTAGATTCCTCCTTTATATGTGAATTTTAATTACATTCCATTCTTTTCCAAGGCTTCTAGAACCTTGACTTGTCACAATCTCCACATGTGACCCACCTTGGACTTGTCACAATCTCCACATGTGACCAAGTCCCACCTTTTGGAGCCCACCTTTTACCCTCTAGATCATCCTAGGAATGTGAATTTTTATCCCCAACCACCTTTCCTTTTCCCATGTAGATTTTTGAGGAATTCTAAAATTCCTCAAATGTCCCTTTCACTCCCACTTGGGGACAATAAATCCCTTTTTGTGGAAATCCTCTCATCCCCCAAGGTGCATGTTCTTTTTCCACCTCATGTACCTTTTGACAACTCATCTCCACCTCATATCCTCTTGTCCACTTCACTCCACATGTCAAGATGTGAGGGCTTGTGGGTTCTCAACCCACCATAGCCCTTCATCTTGACCTTGTTGGATCAATCTTGACCATTGAATTCTCTAGAGAATTCAAGATCCTCTATAAATACCCCCTCCTCAAGGGCATTTGAGGGGAGAACACTTCTTCATTTGAGCAACCTTATGCTGCCAATTTGCCTTCTCAACACACTTTGCATTTTTGATAACTACATGTTGTCCATTTGAACTCTCAATCCTTTTGCCATCATTTAGCCATCTTTGTTAATCATTTGCACCTCCAATCTTGCATTTTGACATTCAAGCAATCATCTAAGGAGCACACAAACCATTCCTATCAAGGGCCAATCAAAGAGGTATCAACAACAAGGGAGGTAAAAGTGTTTGTGTTTCATTTTATTTGCATTCCTTTTCGTTGTATCACTCTTTTGGCTAATCTTGAGGTGTCCTTGGTATTTTGTCATTCATGTTTCTTAGTTGTTTTGCACGTTTAGAGTAGTAGAAATATCAAGGTATCACAGGTGTTACCGGGGCTTTTGTTTTCTGGCTAGAATCTGGGTCCTTTGTTGTTGCTAGGCTTGAGCTCTTTCAGTGGGCTGGGATGCTTCTAATGTTTTTCTTGATTTCCTAGTTGTTTCCTTTGTTCTTTGAGAGTGGGATGAGCCCTTCCTAGCTTGCTTTTGGGGATTTTCCTTCTGGGTATGTGTTGACCCTCTGTGTGGTTTTTTTTTTAAGGTCTCTTATCTCATGTCTTCTATTGATAACTTCTCGGTTGGGCTATTTCCAAAGACCTTTTTTAAGGCCCCTTTATTCTTTGATATGGAGATTGTTTCTACTACTTTTGTGTTGATGCAGAGTGGTTCAAAAGAGTTTTTGTTGATGGAGCTATCCATGGATTATTTGGGTTTTCTAGCTTCTCCTTTTTTGCTGTAGGCTGGGTGGTATTCTAAGTTTCTCTATATGTCCCAATAGGTTGCGCCCCCTCAGGCCCAATGGTTTACCTTCGAGGCTTGTTGTTTGTGGGTGTTGGCCTCTTACCAGGTTTTTCCAAAGGGTGGCATGGTTGCTTGTTCTACTGTTGCACTGGTCTTCTTCTCGAATCCTATGGAGGTGGAGTTGGGAGGTGATTGTCTCCAACTTCCTTAGTTGCTGATCCTATTAAGGTGGATGCTTCTCCTATGGAGGTGGAGGTTGAGGGTGCTGGAGTCTTCAAGTGGTAGTGGACTTGGTGGTCATGACATTCTCTTCAATCGATGGGAGCTCCCTTTTGTTGAGGTGGAGTTGGAGTTGGTTTCTTGTTTTGAACAATGGCTTTGTGTCCAATGGTTTGTTGTGTTTTCTAACTCCCCTGTTAAGGTGGGGTTGCTAGAGTTGTCAGTTTTTCTTAGGAGTTTGATGGTGTCTTACACCATTAAGCAGGTTCTCTTTCTTGGCCTAGTGGTGGCATCCATGAGCAGCTGGTTTGCTAATGCCTAGCAGATGTAGGCAGGTTCTTTGTGTATTTAAGGGTTTCTAGTCTTGGTTAAAACCCAATTGTTAAAGGGTTTCAAGCCCTTGGTTGTTTGTTTATTGTAGGTTGTGTAGTCATGTTTATCTTTTTGAGGCTGCAGTTGGGTTGTTGATGGTTAGTGTTTTACCTTATTTGCAATTTGATTTTCTTTGGTAGGATGACGGTTCCCTTTAAAACTGTTATGTATTGGGTTTCAGGTCCCATCAAAACTTGTTTACCCCTAATAAAAAAAAAAAATCTTATTATAACATATAACCCATACCACAATAAAACTAATTTGTTAATTCTTGCAATGTGAGGTCATCTTAAACATCCAACTTCTACCTTTTTACTTTTTGTTTACATTGTTAAGTACCTTTTCATGTCTATTTAAGACTGTTAGCACATTCTAAGTTTAGTCAATTTTTTTCTTGGAAATTTGAAAATGAAGTCATCATTAGATAGACCATGTGAGCATCATCATCCATAGACATACTTTATATATTTTATTTTTATTTACTTTTATGTTGACTATTTGTTTACTTTGACATGCATAGTTTATAGTAGTTCACTTGCAAGTCAACATATGATAAAATTGTAAGAGTAAAAAGTGCATGTCTATTACCTTTGCCCACTCACTATAGACCTTCTTGGACAGTTTCCTCAAGTGTAATTGTCTCATGTGCAAAGGGAAATTTTTTATGCAAAAGTAGATATTTACTTAAATTGAAGCTTTTAATGACCCATTTATTGATTTTATAGATTTCATTATTTTTTGTAGATTTTGAGTAATCAAACCTAAACTCTATGTAAAAAAATCAATAATATTGTCTAAAAGTAATGTTGGTTATGAATAGTACAAATAGAGGATTCATGAGTAAGAAAATACAAAAAAAAATTAATCACTTTGATTATATAATTTTCTTATAGAAATCCAAATTAAATTTACTATGAAGAATAAGTTGAATTTTAGAATTACAAACCGCATGAAATATCAATCTAAAATCCTTATTACTTTATTGTTGCAATCTACATAGAATTAAAATTAATATACTTATTCTCTAAATCAACAATAATACCCACTTAAGTGTCTTTGAGTTTAAATTAATAAATAGCACTCATAAAAAATTGTAATAAAAAATAATGATGATATAGAAAGATGTAGTTATTTGATGATTAGATAGATTAAAAATATAACAAATTCTAATATCAAAAAATAGGAGATATAATTCCATAGATTTTGATGGTATACATTTCTACCATCTATACTATTATCTTTTTAATTAATCAGAAATGATTTTTTCATAGCTAAAACTTATAGATTTGTTGTAAAATCAAATTTCTCATTATTTTTCAAATTTAAAAAATGATCATTAAAATTATCCATTTAACTTTATTTTAATACCACCCAATCTTGAAATTAAAAACTTATGATATTTAAAAAATACATGATCACATTAAATGATCATTTAAATAAGAAAAATATAAAAATATAATCACAGAAATCATTTAAATAAGAAAAACACAGCCACAGTTTTTATTTAAATAGATAATTACATAAATATCGTGTTGACATAGTGAACTTCAGACGAAAACACCCACACCAAAAAAACAAGAAACTTCCGGCGATCCACAGTACTCAGCGACAATAATCCACGAATTAAAAAAACAACATTTTTTCACTCAGATCGGTAGTGACACCGCAACACTAAAACTCACATGACGATAGTGGCGTAGGAAGAATCACAAAGATTGGAGGAAAAGGAGAGTTGATATGGCGGCGCGAGCCACTGTTTAACAATGAACTTCTGCTTGTTGCACGAAACATCGGGGCCAGTGAAGGCGACCTCCACATTATCACAGTACCACCCGGCAAATAGGCCTGTGCCATCGGAGAGAAGATCAAGGCTGCATATCGGGCCATTGAGGCAACTTCCCCGCCCGCTGAAAATATCCAGATTTCCCATCTCGAAGTAGTCATAGTTCTGCCCCATGAGACCGCTGTAGATTCAAAAAAGAATCCCCTGTTTCCCACAGCTAGCTGATAAACTCGAATAGAAAACAAATGAAACTAGACAATTACATACAGCTGCAATTGAATATCAATTAACATTAAACTATATTAACCATACCAAGAATTCATAAAAATAACAGAGTGCTCTATTTTTATCAGAAATATAATTATGTGTTCTGTTTTGAAAACAGAACTATTCTGTTATTTCCACGCACAAAGAATACAGGATAATGCTTATAAAGATAAGATGCAGCATCTAAGACAGTCCGCTGCCCACAAAGAAAAGCATATAAAAACAGAAAATTGCTGAGTTTTTCCTAAGCTAAGCATGCGTTGCATGCTTTATTTGAATAAAGCAGAAAAAACAACTTTAAAAGAATAAACTACTTTAAAAACAAAACAAGCAGCTAAGAATAGCCACGCAGGAAAAAAATAAAGATCTTCTTTAAATCAATCTTCTTCTAAATAGGGATCCGCCAAGTCAGCATCAATTATCTTCATACTCCCCCTTGATGCTAAGAGGGCTCACGATCTGATCTCGAAGTGACAAAAACTGATTTGTTGTAACTGCTTTAGTGAAGATATCTGCTAACTGATCCTTAGTGCTGATGTGCTTCAATTCAACTTCCTTCTTCTGTACTAAATCACGGATGAAGTGATACTTCAAATCAAAATGCTTTGTTCTACTATGATGAACCGGATTCTTTGCTAACTTGATGGCACTTACATTGTCACAATAAACCACTGTAGGTTGAATCTGCTTCTCTCCAATTTCTTCTAAAACTTTTCGAAGCCAAAGAGCTTGTGTACCTGCTGAGGTAACTGCAACATACTCTGCTTCTGTGGATGAGAGAGCAACCATGCTTTGTTTCTTGGAACTCCAAGTAATCAAACTAGAACCAAAAGAGAAACAATTTCCAGATGTAGACTTACGATCATCCATACTACCTCCCCAATCTGAATCACTAAAGCCAACAAGATTGAATCTTTTAGAAGAATAGTAATGAATACCATAATTTAGAGTGCCTTTCACATACCTCAAAATTCTTTTAGCTGCCTTCATGTGTATTTCTGATGGATTTGTCATATACCTTGAAACAAGTGAAACTGAATATGCTATATCAGGTCTTGTGTGGGTCAGAAACATCAAACTCCCAATAATACTTCTGTAAGTAGTCTCATCAACTAATTCAGCACCATCATTCCTACTCAACACAACTCCATGAGCACTTGGAGTGGAGTATGGTTTACAATCAACCATATCAAACTTCTTCAACATATCTTTTGCATATTTGGTTTGGTAAATGAAAATTTCGTTTTTACATTGATAAACCTCCATTCCTAAAAAATATTTCATGAGACCAAGATCTTTCATTTCAAATTCTTTCATCATAGCAATTTTGAACTCATCTTTCATCTTAGAACTGCTACCCATATACAACAAATCATCAACATACAAACTTATAATAAGAATATCATTACCTTCTTGTTTGTAGTAAAGGGTAGGTTCACTCTTACTTCTCTTGAAGCCATTCTCCTGAAAGTATCCATCAATTCTTGCATACCATGCCCTTGGTGCTTGCTTGAGGCCATACAAAGCCTTCTTCAATTTGTAGACATGATTCTCTTTTCCTTCCACTTGAAAACCTTGTGGCTGTTCCACATATACTTCCTCTTCTAAGTACCCATTCAAGAAGGCACTTTTCACATCCATATGTTGTATGCTCCAATTCTTTTGAGCTGCTAATGAAATCAGCATTCTAATGGTCTCTTGTCTTGCAACTGGTGCAAACGTCTCTTCATAGTCAATCCCATACTTCTGTGTGAAGCCTTTAGCAACTAATCTTGCCTTATGCCTTTCAACACTTCCATCACTGTTATGCTTAGTCTTGTAGATCCATTTGGTGCCAATCTTCTTCTTGTCATGTGGAAGCTCTGTAAGCTCCCAAGTATCATTCCTATGAATGGAATCCATCTCTTCTTGCATTGCTTGCATCCAAACCTCATTAGTACATGCTTCTTCAAAACATGATGGTTCAAAATCAGCCTTGGTAAATAAAGCAAAATTAACTGTCTCACCTATTGGATTTTCTTCATGTGCTTGATTGGCACTCCTTTGATAAATATCACTCAAACTTTTTACCTTCCTTCTAGAACTTGGAGTTGAAGATGGACTTGAAGAATTAGATGAGGGGCTGCTTGGTGGATTTATAGCAATTGGGACAGCAACATTAGTGGGCTGCTCATGATCAATATCATCATTCAAAACAGATTTTGACTTCTCCATTTGGCCTTTTTGATGACCATAAACTCCCCCTTCATCAAAAATCACATCTCTTGAAACAATAAGCTTATTAGTGAGAGGATTATATAACCTGTAAGCTTTGCTTTCCTCACTATACCCAACAAAAATACATGACTCACTTTTAGCATCTAACTTTTGTCTATTCTGATCAGGTACATGAACATAAGCTAAACATCCAAAAACTCTAAAATGATTAACATTAGGCCTTTTCTCATACCATGCTTCATAAGGAGTCATCTTCTCAAGTGCACTAGTGGGACTTCGATTGAGAATATACACTGCTGTAGCAACTGCATCTCCCCAATAAGAGTTACTCAATCCCTTGGTTTGTAACATGCTCCTTGCCATTTCTACCACAGTGCGGTTTTTCCTTTCAGCTACCCCATTCTGTTGAGGTGTGTATGGAGTGGTGAGCTGCCTCTTGATGCCATTCATATCACAATAATCTTGAAAGGCTCTTGAACAAAATTCTCCTCCACGATCAGTTCTTAAACATTTGATTTTGCACCCTTTCTCATTTTCCACAAGTGCTTTAAACCTCTTGAATGTATCAAGGGCTTCATCCTTAGCCTTCAAAAAATATACCCAACATTTTCGTGAGTAATCATCAATAAAAGTGAGAAAATATGATGACTTACCCAAACTCTTTGTTTGCATCGGTCCACAGATATCTGAATGAACAAGTTGAAGGGGGTAATGGGCCCTCCATGCAGTGCCTTTTGGAAACCTTTCCCTTGCATGCTTTCCTTTTGCACATCCTTCACAAACCTCCTTGTGCTCTTCAACCTTGGGCAGACCAGCAACTAATGCTTGTGAGGTCAAAAGCTTCAAACTGTGAAAGTTTAAATGGCCATACCTTAGATGCCATAGCCAACTTGTATCCTCAAATGCCATATTGGCAAGGCTGCTGTTATTTTCACCAAATCTCAATGGAAACATCCTATTTTTCGTCATAGGAACAACTGTGACTACTCTGTTTCCCTGACTCTTATCAAAAATTGTACATTTCTTATTTTCAAAAACAACTCTGTAGTTCTTCTCACATAATTGTCCAACACTTAACAAATTATGTTTTAACTCAGGAGTGTAATAAATATCTTTAACACTCTTCATACCTTCTTTTGTGTGGACCTCCATAGCACCTTTTGCAGCGACCACCAATGATTTATCATCACCGAGCTGAATCTTTGACTTGAAACTTTCATCCTTTGTTGAAAACAACTTCCCATTTCCTGACATATGGTTAGAGCATCCAGAATCTAGGTACCAAACATCTTTACTAGTATTTTCACTTTTAGAATAAGATAAGAATAAATTATCTGGAGGATTTTCATAACTTTCTTGAGCATAATTAACATTTTTACCTTCTTTTAGTCTACATTCTCTTTCAAAATGTCCATACCTATTACAATGGTAACATTGAACATTCCTTTTATCAAATCTTCCTCTACCTCTGCCTCTTGAACCACCTCTTCCTCTTGAAAAACTTCTGCCTCTACCTCTTGAATTATTCTGATTTTGACTTTTACCTTGGCTTTGATTGCTTTTGCTACTACTGCTGCCATCATCATTCTTTGTGATTTGTACTTTGGAGGAAAAGGCTTTCTCAATACTTTCTCCAAAATAATCTTTTAATCTTTCTTCATGTGAGATCAACGATCCAACAAGGTGATCGAATTGAAGGGTTGTCAAATCCTTACTTTCTTCCATTATTATGGCAACGTGATTCCATCTTGGTGTGAGAGATCTCAACACCTTTTTTATCAAAACCTCTGTGTTCACAGTTTCTCCAAGTGTAGCCATCTTATTGACCACATCTTTTACTCTGACACAATACTCACTCACACTTTCTCCTTCTTGCATTTTTAAATTCTCAAATTCTCTTTTCAATGTCTGTAACTTAACAACTTGGACCTGATCACTGCCTTGGTAAGCTTCTTTTAGAGTCTTCCAGGCATCCTCAACTGTCTTTGCACCTGCAATTCTTGGAAATAAACTCTTGTCTATAGCTATTTGAATATGAAACAATGCTTGAAAGTTCTTCTTCTTAGCTTCTTTCCTTGCTGTTCTTTCATTGACTGGGAGGGCATTCCAATCAGCTGGCTCTTGGTAACCTGATTCAACAATCTCCCACAAGTCTTTTCCTATTAAAAAAGTCATCATTTTTATACACCAATAATCATACTCATTTCCATCAAATTCTGGAATGGGCAAGCTGTTAGAATTCGACATGATAATCTTTGGCGAAATTCGAACAACTAGATCTTAAACCCAAAACAAAATACCTGCTCTGATACCAAATGTAGATTCAAAAAAGAATCCCCTGTTTCCCACAGCCAGCTGATAAACTCAAATAGAAAACAAATGAAACCAGACAATTACATACAGCTGCAATTGAATATCAATTAACATTAAACTATATTAACCATACCAAGAATTCATAAAAATAACAGAGTGCTCTATTTTTATCAGAAATATAATTATTTCCCATCTCGAAGTAGTCGTGGTTCTGCCCCATGAGACCGACCCATGCAACCAAGTTGCTTATCAAAAATTTGGCGCCCTCCACGTTGCCCACCGCCAGGCTTATGTTGGAGTCGGTCCCGGCCTTAAACTTGTTCCTTGTGCGCACGTACACGCTGTAAATGCACGTCTGTGCCTACGCAATCAAAACAAACAGAAACCTTTAAAAATTCCAAAATTTAAATTACGGAAACCTTAAAACCCTAGAGAAAATATGAAGATTGGAAATCTACGAAAGAAAATGAGAAGATATGGAGATTGGAGATGCTACATTATCCGATCTCTGTGCTACACTATAATTATCAGACCCCTGTGCTACATTATTAGATCCGTGTGCTGCAATGGCGATCACTGCGAGAAACAATGTAGAGCGCAAAGCTGTGGCTTTGGAGGCCATTGTGATGATCATTACTATGCAAACAAAACATGCTCAAGGGTGGATTTTATAGGCACTTGTATCGGCCAATCTAGGGTTAGAATTCACAAGGGTAGAGTTTCTCATTGTTGAAGGTTATGATAAGATTGCACGTTCAACTTAAAATTTCCACTTTGCATGCTATCATAACGTGGGCCAACATTATAACTCACCATAAACTTTTTGGAAACCTATAATGGAAACATGACTCACGTGTAATCCACAGTACAATCACTAATCTGACACTGTCGGGTAGTGGTTAATGGCTGTTTCCATGAGTTGGTGAATTTCCAGGCCCCCATATTTCCAGTAGTGGTTAATGGCTGTTTCCATCAGTGGAGCCAAATTGTTGAGAAACTTGGTCACATACACTCAGCTTGTACCCTTCTGCAATTGATGCATTCGCACGAAGAAAAACACACATGCTTATGAAAATGATTCAAATTGTATAAAACATACAATGAAAGAGCTCGAAAGAATTCAAGCAGCTACCTGAGTTATATACGCGTAAAAGACGCATAGTACAAAACTACCTTTTTTTAAACTTTCAAACTGTTTGGGTTTACTGGTAACTTTGGTACACTTGGCTCCTACGCACTAGTATACCGTGTCTTTCTACTGCGCCTTCGCTTCTTTTAGCCAGGCCTTCACTTGGATTATTTATTCATTTATTCTAACACTCTTTCTTAATAATTTTTTTTTTTTTTTGTAAGGGATTCTTAGCATATTCATATATTGTATCAACTTTATGGATTCTTAGCATATTCATACATTGTATCAATTTGATCTTATCTATAGAACTAGCTGTTGCACAATATTCAATGAGCAACGGAACAGCCAATAGGCACAAACCGATTTTGTTTTCCTGTAAAGTTCTCCCCGCCAACGTCAGCGTCAGACTAGAGGAGATCTCTCCTCTCTGTATTTCTCTCCCCCTCTCCCTCCCTCTCTATTTATTTATAAATATATATCTCACTCATATACACACACTCCCTCTTTCTCCTTCTCTACCTCTACCTCTATCTCTCTATCTTTTCACCTATGTATATCTCTTTTCTAAAAGATCTTTGACGCAAAAGTGATGCTTTCGTTGATCTTGATCTCTTGCCTCTGATCGATTGTCGACTGACGGATTGACGGACGGATGACTGATCTCGCGATTTGATCTGACGCGCGGACGATCCGGAGATTCTGGTTCTTTTGACGCGCTTGATCCTGATTCGATCTTTGATCGTCTTCGTGATCCGGAAAAGATCGCCTGATCCTCGCAAAAGATCCACGGATCCTGGATTGAGTGTCTGATCGTCGATCTTTTGTTGATTTTGACGCGACGATTTTGACGGAGATCTTTTGTCGAGATTTTGACGGAGGAGATCGACTGATGAGTCACCTCCATTCTAACTCTACTCCATTTGTCTCTTCCTCTCCCACCTATATTCATCTCTCTCACCCTATTCCTCTTCCCCACATCTGCTCCCTCTGCATCCATCTCTCTCCCTATCTCTCCCCCTCCCTCTTCATAGACCTTCATTTTCTTCTTGATTGAAAGATTTTCTTTCACTCATTTTTAGAGACTTTTGTTGCACAACAATATCATTTTATGAATGGCCAACCAACTGAACTCATGTAATACACAAATTTATGCAAAAAAATAGGCTTAAAGTTTCCCGAATTACATTCCACACCTCTTCGGCGTACCCATTGCACACCGAGGTGCCATTGCTAATATTTATAAATATAAAACTCAAAAATTAAAAAAATCCATTTAAAAACTCAATTTTTTTTTAAAGAACCATACAAAAATCATTTTAAAATACAAAGTAAATAAAATATATGAATAACAAAGAGAAGATTAGTAATTATAAAAGTAAAAATAAATTATAAAATAATGAATAACAATGATTACTTCTAAAACTTACAAAATCTTAAATTTACTATTATAATTAAAATATATTCTTAAATTGATATTTACAAATTAAAAAATATTCTTAAAATTACTATTACAAATTAAAAATAATTTTTTTAGATTAATATATTAGAATTTAAATTACATTCAAATTTTAAAAATTAAAAATATTGTTAAAAAATAAAAGTCATATAAATTCTATTTTGAAAATATTTTAAAATATAATAATTTTTAAAAATTATTTTTTTTACATAATATAATATATAATTTAAAAAAAATTACTAATAATTTAAAGTACCAAATATAAATTATTAAAAATAACAAATCAAACTATATAGTCTAATTAAAAATAAATTAATTATAAAATGCAATCTTTTTTTTTTTTTTAAAGGATCACACCATCCAGGGCTTCCCTTGTCAAGAGGCAATGAAAAACTGTTATTTCAACATTAATTTTGATTTTATATTAAAAAAAAAAGGCAATGTGAATTCTTTTTAATGTTACTTTTGACTGGACCAAAAGCGAAGCCATTAATTTCAATGAATGAAAGCTCCACGTTACATTTTAGCTAAAAAATCAAAACAAAAAAAGTCTTAGCGTACACCAGTCATCACAAGATTTCTTCTTCCATCAGTGTACCATGACGCTACTCCATCGACATACGGGCGTTGGAAGTTGTGCGATTATGTGGGGGAACCCCAAAGGATCTCCCTGGCAGCGTCAGACTATGGGAAATCCTGGTGGGGTTCCCCACGTAAATAGTCTATCGACTAATTAGTAAATACATCATTCATGTTTGAA
The DNA here is from genome assembly GCA_007258455.2 of Sequoia sempervirens. Taxonomy (NCBI): domain Eukaryota; kingdom Viridiplantae; phylum Streptophyta; class Pinopsida; order Cupressales; family Cupressaceae; genus Sequoia; species Sequoia sempervirens. The sequence continues at coordinate 851,522,265 of VDFB02281492.1, read as the reverse complement.
ATTTGTGTTACAATATATCAACTATATTTCTTGTTATTGAATCTTTTTTCTTACAAAATGATTTTATGCTTTAATAAATATTTTGTTTTAGCATGTTATATTGAATTGTTTGCAAATTTAATTGAACTTTGATTGTCACATATTATTGGTGTTTATCTTTCTTATTTGTGTCATCTATCTTCAAGAATACTCAATTACCAAACAACTTAATAGATAGTGTGGCAGCTCAAAACCATTTCTCCTCTTTCTAGAACAAAATCTTACCTATAAGGCTAGAGTTGTCATCATGAAGGTGAAATTCATTTATAAATAAAACATGGAGTGTTAAAGGTCAACTCTACGAAAGTGGATTTTCCCTCTCATGTTTCTAGCTTAGCTTATATTCAAGAGGGTGTTCTTAGAGGTATACCTTAACATGTATTAAAATCAAATTAAATAGACAACAAAACACAACCACAACCAAACCAAATTGTACTCATTTCGTCAAAAACTATCAATAGATCAAGAATGATTGACTGCAATAACCTCTATATGGTTGATATGACAATGTAAACATAATCCACATGAGATATATTTATTTAAGACTCACTTAAGATGATATGCTTAGTTATATTGATAGTCATGCACATACATTAAAGTATGTTTTATTACTAAACTACTCCTTAATATTTTGATTTGTTTGATGGTGTGAGATTGGGTAGCTGGAAACAAGATTTGTTCCTATTCAATTTGATAGATATTCATATAAAGCATGAAATAAAATATTAAAAATAAACATTAAAATAATTGATCTAAATACTTATTCCATCAAATTATAAACAATATTACAAAGAGAATACTTAGTAATTCAAACTAAAATGTACATGAATCCATAAGAAGAAAACAAATAATTATTACAATTCTTCCAATACTTTAAATTGTTGTCACATTATCAAGTGTTCATTACATTCATGTTAGCAAGTGTAAAAAAGGGAACCTCAATGTGTAGTTTACATTCCCTTGAAGAAATACAAATAATTTGGAGGCATTCTCTACACAATACATCTATTGTTTTTTCCTTCACTTTCTCCATAGCTTCATTTTCTTTCTATAATCGGACATGGAATAGTTGTAACCCTAGGAAATCCTTACACTTGCAAAGTTTTAGGCTATACTAAATTAACTAACTCTCTTCAAAATGAACCAAACTATTTCTATGACACCTATTAGGAAAATCCTAGTCACTACACTATTGCATATTTGAAACCAATGATGAAGATGTCAACTTTCCAAAATTACATCTTTGATATTGAAAGGAAAAAATTGAGACTATTATGGGTAGCTTGGGGTAGCTACAATAGTAAATATGTTGAGGTATGAAAGTATATGTCACACCATGAAATTTGATGCCCAGTACCTTTTTGAATATTTTCAAAATCCCATAGGCTGCTCTCCATTGCAACTCAACAACTTAAAAGTGGAAATTTTACAAAATATTCAATACACTCTACAAGATTCTTTGTCAAAACCTTTTGAGGTTAGAATTTTTTTTTGGGACATAGGGATAGTTATAAATCCACCCCACATAGCTAAAACCTTCAAAAAAATCCTTCCCTTTATTTATTAGTGAAACCTATAGGAAAAATTTCCTCGTCGGCAACCACAAGTGGTTTCATGAATCACCTCAAAAAAATTTCAAGCTTGAAAATTTACCTTTCACTTTACCTGTTGATGTGTGGAGATAAAATATAACCAAGTTAGCATTCTAAACTTGCTAACTTGCTAAAACCTAGATTCAATTTCCTTTCCTTTTTTGTCTTTTCTCTCATTTTTTTCTCCTTTCAACAAATTTAAAGCCAATGAACATATGTCAACAAATCAGCACATTAGAAAAATTACTAACTTTCCAACATGAAAAAATACCTTCCCCTATGTCAATGATTCTAGGAAATTGTAGCCCTTTTGATATTTCAAAAGGTTAACAAACCATAAGACTTGTCAAAGCCATATTTGGCCTTTTTATTCTTTCTCCTTGTAGTTTTGGCACTCAAATATGTTTTAGTAACCTAGGGCGATTCAAGAACCACCCCAAATTACTAACAAAAATAAAATATCTCTAACATTGAATTACATCTCATGAACCAAGACCAAAAATTTTGACTAGAGGGGATGACATCAATAAACAAAGGAGAGGGGAGAGGAGTTAAGAACATGACTCATGAGCCTAGTATAGATAGAAAAAGCAAATCCAAAAACAAATACATGGGTAAATTAAAAATATATGAGCACCAATATAGTAGGGAGATGAATACAAATATAATAGAAATTTGGACTCAAATACAAATAATTTTTGAACTTTATAAGAACCCCTAACAATTAACACTACATAATGTTTTATACTCAAATTTAGTAAAGAACAAGAGTTGGTTGTTTCATGTTTCTCCAATGCATAATGCCCAATCCTATACTAGATTTACAACTAGTGGTGGATTTTCTATCATATGGATCGTCTTTCCAATTAGAATTTGAATAACTTATAATTTGAACATTCAAATGGTTAATATATTTAATACAAAAGATAATTGTTATTTGTATGTATCAAATAACTTTCTTTACTATATTCTAATGTGTTTCAAGAGGTTTATCCATGAATTAAATAGGTATGCTAAATGAATATGCAATATCAAGTCTTATTATGGTTAAGTACTTCAAAACTTTCATGAAGTTTTTATATAAAATTCCATTTACATCTTTTGTACCATCAACAATACTCTTCTAATGGAGTGAGTACTGAGTTGAAATCATGCATATTATACCTTTTGGATCAATTTATTTTCATTATTACTTTGAATAATGAGTCTTATCATCTTTCTTCCATATTTCAACCCTTAAAAAAAAATGCATCTTTCTAGAATCTTTCATTTCAAATTCTTTTGATAGATCTCTTTTTATTTCATTAATCAAACCTATGTCACTTCTAGTTATGATTAACTCATTAGTATTAAATTAAATCAAAGAAGGACTCCCATCATCACCTTGATTTATTTACAAATTTTTATCACTCTTACTTTTGTTAAATCCTTATTAAAATAAAAAAATTTCAATTCATATTCCATGACTTTGGTGCCTCTCTAAAAGCATACACTAGTTTCTGTAACCTAAAAATTATACTAAATGTTCTTCCCCTCACTAGGGTTGCTTATAGCTCTCCTTGCTCTTGATAAAAATATATAGAGAGATATCTTAGGGTTGTGTATAGCTCTCCTTGCCCTTGATAAAATATGCATGCACATTTCACTGTACCTCCTATGAAAACTCAAAGAAATTTGCTTTAATAGATAAGAATAGAATAAAGTAATGAAAAATAATAATAATGAACCATAAATAGTGTATACAACCCCTTATATAAACAATAGATATGATTAAAGAAAAAAAATACAACACAATAAACACCAACATAATAATAATAAAGTTCTTCACCATAGTTGTAGAATGTATAAGCCACCACCCTCTCTAGCCAACAACAGATGAAAATAGAACATAACTGAAATTTGAAATAAAAGAAAAGAGAAGATGATTCTATATTCAGCACATAGTTAAATTGACTTCCCATCAAATAGCTAGTCCAAAAGCAAGGAGGCAGCCAACGTTGCATGCACAGGCTTGCTCTGGTCGTCTAGAACGAGAAGTCTCTCTCGATTAAAAAAATGAGAGGATTGGAGATTTTAGATAACCCCAAAACCTATGCCTCTCATGGCTGAGACTAAAAAGAATGGATAGTGATGGAACTCTTCTCCATCTTCGGGCGCCTTCAAACCCCAATTGGCAACTTGAGTTCTGCTGGACCTAGAGCAGATTGCTGCCATAATTTCATTCTGTCCCAACACAAGAATAAAACTTGCTTTTTACTTTAGTGCTAGCCGCACCCTAAGAAAATTAGGTTTCCAAAGAGGGGACCTCCACGTGATTAGAGTACAACCAGGGAAATAGGCATGTGCCGTCTGAGAGGAGATTCAGGCTGCATATCTGCATATGTGGGGTAACGTTATAATTCACCATAAACTTTTGTAGGCGTGTGTAATTTATATTGTATAAATTATAATAATAATGTTGAATATATAAAATATTAACTTTTTATAATGGAAACACGGATCCTGTGTGATCACAGTACAATAAATAATCTTACACTGTCGGGTTGTGGATAAGATTTTTTACATCATTGGGTGAATTTCCAGGCCAGGTAGCCTGTGGCTTATCCATATCCATAATTCACAAAACATATATTGTCCTTCATAATTACTAGATACCAAGAAGCCATCAAATCCCGTTTCTTAAGCCACCTCCAAGTGTTTAAAAACAGGCACCAGAAACGTGTTCCGCATGGTACTAATTGATACAATTACAACTCTTTGTGTCATCTCTACAATTTTTATTAATATATTTTCAATTCTAATTGATGTGGATAACTTAGTTATTCATTCATGTTAGTATGGGATAAACTATTAGATAAATACTATTTAATGAAGTTGGCAATGAGTTTTATTTATCAAGTATATTTATCCAATGGGATCAACTTTCCAGTTTGATCATGAAGTTGTTTAGATTTTGATCATGAAGTTGTTTAGGAAATCTAAAGGTAGACTACCATGACTAATAATATGATGATAAAAAAGACTAATAATTTAGTGAGACGATCAAGGGAAAAGAAACTCCAATTCTATATAGGTATACTTAAACCCTAAAAATAGAAAATAGTTTTATATGTATTTAAAAAATTTCACACTTTAATTATGGTTAAATGTGATATTCTTTATTTGATCCAATTTACTTAAAAGTTTGTCCCCTTGTATTGTACTATCCATATTAATCACTCAATTTAACCACTTCATCTATGATCTTCGACTAAAATATTTAATGTTGGATAAAATTGACTTGATTGCACATAAAAAATACAAATAATATTTGTATTTAATAATGATAATTCTTATGTGTGACCAAATTAATAGCCTTTCCTTGAAAGGGTGCACAACAAGAAATAAAGTCTTTCTTGCTTATATATATTATATCCTAAAAAAATGACCCATAAATTTATGATGGTATTGATAAAATTTTAAAAAATGATTCATAAACTTAAAGGAGATCACAAAGGAAGGGTTTTCAAAAGGAAGCCCAAATTTTCAAAAACAAACCCTAAATCATTTCTTCTATTTTTTTTTACTTTGGCTATGGATACAGGCTTCACTTACAATTATGCATTTTTGAGCAGGGAAGATAAATTGTTATTGCTATCCATCAATATTTTTATTCCTTTGGAATGTCCTCATTTACTTACAATATATTTGATCTTCCATTTCATTTATGTTGGGCTACATGCATGATCATCTCTTATTCCTAGTCACCAATATTTATTCCTCTGGGATTTCTTTTTTTTACTTACAATCAATTCGATCTCCAATATTTATTCCTTTGGGATTTCTTTTTATTACTTACAATCAATTCGATCTCCATTTTATTTATGTTTGGATACATGAATGACTATCTCTATTGTAGGGATTTATGTTAAGTGAATTTCATTGTTTTCTTTATTTATTCCTCCTTTGATGTCATTGTTAACATTATGTGTACTTCTAAAGCTGAGGTGCCAAATTTCTATGGCAAGATTTGGGGCTGACAACCTTTGGAGGAGTTGTACCTTAGGGAACCTTCACCATATTTCATGGTATTTGCTTCAACTTCCATTTTAATATGTAACATGTTGATGATTATTTAATGTGATGATTTCTTAGACTATTTGTTTTGCTCCTCTCTTTCTTATGTTTTCTTTGCTATCTTTGTAGGAATGTGGGTTCTATGAATCCTACACCCAAGCTTGTGGGTTATTAAGTCTCCATTGTCTCTTATTCTTTTTTTCTTGCTATCTTCCTTTATGTTCTTTGAATATATAGGTAACATAATTATGTTATAATTTTTTGAAGGTTTAGATCACCCCTTTTTTCACAATCGCATCATATGAAGGGTGTTTAGATATAAACCTTATGTGCCTTGCCAAACCTTCCCCATTTTGGATACACACCTATCATGTATTATAATTATAAATCTAAAAGTTTCTCAATACCTAAATTTTCATCCATGTCCATCCTCTATTTTGAAAATCTTATACCCTTAGTTTTTTTATAATATATAAAAAATGAGAAGAATTTAAATCGTTATTGGTAGATGGTCATGGTTTTTTTATCTTTCACTTTTTGAAACCATATTATGGAGTTTCTCTTACACTCAAATTTTATAATGTTGCATCCCTAGTACTATCATTTTCACAGTAGTTCTAAGGATATTCTTCACTCTAACAAACTATAGGTGTCTAAGGGAGTAGACTTTCCCCTTTGTTTTATCTCACTTTTTGATTATTTTATTTTATACTCTCAATGAAAATTTCATTGTGTCTAAAGGAATACTTCTTAAGGAATACTTCTTGTTAGTGAAGATTTCCCTTTACTGGTAGTGAATGCTTAAAAGAATTTGAAATCTTGTAAAATATTTTGGAGCTATAATTTATTTTTATCAAATTCTACTTACTATTTGACATATAATAATGCAAGAAGGGTAGATTTACATATATAAGGTTACATTAAAGTTTGAATTTAATGCATTGTATGATACATTCTTTCTTTTATTATGTACATTTTTCATTTCTTCTTGAGTTTTTACATGTTTATTACCATTGCTAGTGTATTCACTCCACCATTTTTCTAAAATAATAAGAAATTTTAAAATATATTTCTCTTTCTTATATATGCATGCATAAAATATAAAAATGATTTAAAGACCACAAAAATAATTCAATAAGTCCAAATCCTTAATTTCATGGGTGAAGATTCTTTGCATAGCCAAGAGAGACCTAAAAAAATTGAAGTTGAAAGAGAAAAAAAGTGAAAATTGTATGATTGAAGATGAGTTCTAATGAATTGAGCTAGTTGAAGAGGATAGGAACTTGGTATTGTATAAATATATGTGTTTTTTTTTTGTATTTTTATTCTAAACCCGAGAGTAGATCTTTTGTTCACTCTAATCACCATTGGCAATATGCTCAAATTTGTTTTCCTAAAATATTAAGAAAAAGCTCAAATTCTAAATTATATCATTTCTTTATTGTTATATTACATACAATAGTAATTTACCATCTAATTTTTTGTTAATAGAGATGTCATAACTACACATATGTTACACAATTTTTATTCAATTGAATCTTTCTAGATAATCTTCTACCTCAAATGATAAAAATATTTACTTTATTTTACACAAAATTTCATAGTACTTCTAGCTAAAAGATAGAATTTATTGAAAATACTCCTAGTTATGTCCATATGCATATAGTACAAAAAAAAATTCAATGGGAAGAATAATTTTCACCCTTCCTTTTTAACACATCAAGCCAAAAAATCTCTAGCCAACCCTCAAGCCAAGAGAATCAACAATGATCCAAATATGGATTTTTATAGACATGGAATCATGAGACCAATTTTCCCACACACATAAAAATAAACCAATCCCATGACTTGGTCCCTACATAATTAAAGAACTACTAGCATAAAAAATAGGAATCCATAAATTCAAATACCATAGCATGCTACAATACCCAACGGTTTCACAAATCTTCAAAAGGATAATATCCCAAACCCTTACAAGATAAAAAATATAGAATGCAAAAATTTAAAGGTATTTTAACACATGAATGGTTACCTCTCAAGATGGAAAAACTACCATGCAAACCATGAACCAACCTTCATCTTCCTTCTCCCCCTTCTCTTTTTTCAAAACATAAAAAATAATAGAAGAAAAAAAAGATTTCCTTCCCCTTAAAAATGTGCTTGCAACTAACCTAACCACATCTTAACCTCTTCCTCAAGTACCCTATCCCTAGGTGCTTTGGTTAGGGGTTAAAAAATGACCTAATAACACAAATTTTCTCTTTTTTCACCTAATAAAAATAACTTACAAATTTGTATATGGGTTACACTTCTACACTCTACTCAAGAAACCAATAAAGAACCTAAAAATCTACACCATAGAAGTCAAACACAAATAAACTTTAAAAAAAATCAATTATTTATCTCACACAAGAAATAAATTTTTAGATCATCATTGACACATACAAAACACATTACTTCACCAAATAAAGTGATATTCAACAAGGGTCTCAAGGATTCTCTCATCCTCTATTGACTCATGTAAATACTTACAAACCTATCATAATTGTTAATCCACCATGATATAATTATTCAAAATGAGATTTTTTTCAATTACATTATCAATTGATTATAATCAATTTTTCATACTTTGAATATACTTTGATGTGCACCACTTGAATGATCGTAATCTAATTTTGGAGGTTAGAATGCACAAATATTGTTGCTCAACATTAGAAAATTTATAATTCTAACACTTAAATTAGTAACACATAATAATTTTAATTCAACATATCATGATAATTGAAAATTTACATTCTAAATTCGTTCAAAAAATTTAGATCAACACCCATCTTTATCATTTACACTTTTACTTCTGAAAACAAGACTAGGTAGTATGAACTTTGTATATAATCAAGTATATTCAAACTATAATAATAATAAGAATAATTATTATTTATAATTATAAAAATTGTTAGCAAATCATACCCAAGTTAACTAATTTTAATCAAATATCCTTACTCCTCCTAAATCAATTAAAAAAATTGTTAAATCCATTATATAGGGCATCCTAATTCTACAAGCATCATTTGCATGAGCACATAATTAAGATTAAAGTTACATTTAGTGTAATAATTTACCGAAACCTCTAAAATCATTTACTAAGACAATGCATCAAATATCAACCTAGGATGTGACTTTATTTTAGTTAGGGTAAGAGTGCCTCTTAGAGTCAAAATATAAAATACAATAAAATAAAATGCCAACCTAGGATGTGACTTTATTTTAGTTAAGGTAAGAGTGCCTCTTAGAATCAAAATAAAAAATACAAAAACAAGCACCAAGGGTGATTTTTCTTTTCAAATCCCTTTTACAAAATTAACAATCATAAGTGTGAATAACAAATATCTTAGTATAACATATAATCCATACCACAATAAAACTAATTTGTTAATTCATGTAATGTGAGGTCATCTTAAACATCGAACTTTATGGAATATGAGTACAACACTTATTAACCCAAATGTATAATTTTTTTTATACAATTTATAGCTTTTCTTGTTTCGCAAAAATTGTGGACTTAATTTTAAGTATTAAACATTTGGCAAGGATTGGCCACTAAAAAACTTAGTGTGTTAAAATGATTTTCTTGCAATCCTATAACTACCTTTTTACTTTTTGTTTACATTGCTAAGTACTTTTTCATGTCTATTTAAGATTGTTAGTAAATTCTACTTAAACAATTTCTTTCTTACAAATTTGAAAATGAAGTCATTATTAGATGGAGAGGATCATCATCCATAGACATACTTTATATATTTTATTTTTAGTTATTTTTATGTTGACTACTTGTTTACTTTGACATGCATAATTTATAGTAGTTCACTTTCAAGTCAATGTATGAAAATATTGTAAGAGTAAAAAGTACATATCTATTACCTTTCCCCACTAATGAAGTTATCAAACCTAAAATCTATGTAAGAAATACAAAAATTGAGTCTAAAAGTAATGTTGATTCTGAATAGTACAAATAGAAGATTCATGAGTCACAAAATACATAAAAAAATTCATCACTTTGATTACATCATTTTCTTATAGAAATCCAAATTAAATTTACTTAAAAAAAATTGAATCTTAGAATTACAAATCGCATGAATTATCAATCTAAAATCCTTATTTCTTTATTGTTGCAATCTACACAAAATAAAAAATAATAATGATATAGAGGTATAACTATTTCATGATTGAATAGATTAAAAATATAACAAACCCTAATATCCAAGAATAGGAGATATAATTCCTTACAACTGTTATAATTTCCTCGTATTCTCAAATGACACTCCTATAATGTTTTTGATTGTAACTCTTAATTTTCTTTGAATTCAATACGCCACATCTCGTTTGAATAGAAAAGTTAATAAAACATTGAAAACTGAATAAATATGACACACATTATAAATGGCAATGATTTTTATTTCTGTTGGCTTCTTGCTTTTTTAAAAAAAAATATATGTATTTTATTTATTTTAAAATTATCTTTTATGTTAGTTAAATAATTGTAATGATTAATCAAATATTAATATAAATCAGTACTATTTGTATTATTATCTTTTTAATTAATCAAAATATCTTTTTTATAGCTAAACCTTGCAGATTTGTTGTAGAAAGGAATTTCTCATAATCTTTCAAATTTAAAAATGATCATTAAGATTATCTCTACAACTTTATTTTAATACCAAATTTTGAAATTAAAAAAATTGTTATATTTAAAAAATACATAATCACATTAAATGATCATTTAAATAAAAAATATATAATCACATTAGAAATCATTTAAATAAGAAAAACATAACCACAATTTTTATTTAAATAGATTATTAGATCATTCAAATATAATATTCAAATTTTTTGTTTGCTATATTAGATAATCTTGTATTTGTGACCCTAGACTTGTTTCAAAGGTACACATGAGTCCTTTACACGTGAATTTCAAAATCAAATATATTAAGAATGAAATAAAATTATTTATCCATAGTTAAAACTTATAGCCTTTCAAATTTAATAATGATCTCTAAGATTATCCATACAACCTTGTTTTAATACCAAATATTAAAATTAAAGAACACTTTTCAGATTTATTCTAATTTATTAAAAATTAAAAATATTTTTAATAAAACAAAAGTACGTAACCACATTAAAATCACATTAAAAATCATTTATATATAAGAAAAACGTACCAACCATTTTTATTTAAATACTAAAGACATAGGCTAGTTACATAAATATATAAAACGCCCAAGACCCACCCGCTATCCACGGCACTCGGCGACAATAATCCACACAAAACAACAAACGAAACATTTTTTCACTCACATCGGTAGCGCCACTGCAACAGTAAAACTCACATGACGATGGTGGCGGTGGCGGCGTTGGAAGACTGACAGAGATTGGCGGAAAAGGAGAGCTTATATGGCGGCGAATCCGTGGCGAGCCACTGATCAACAATGAAATTCTGCTTCTTGCAGGGAATATCGGGCCCAGTAGAGGAGACCACCACATAGTCACAGTACCACCCGGGGAATGCGCCCGTGCCGTCGGAGAGGAGTTCCAGGCTACATATAGGGCCACTGAGGCAAGGTCCCCGCCCACTGAAAATGTCCAGATTTCCGTTCGTAATTCTGCCCCATGAGACCACCCCATGCGACCAAATTTCTTACCGAAAACTTCGCGCCCTTCGCGTTGCCCACCGCCAGGCTTATGTTGGAGTCGGTCCCGGCCTTAAACCTCTGTCCTGTGCGCACGTACACGCTGTAAACACACGTCTGCGCCTGCGCAATCAAAATGAGCAAAAATCTTTGAAAAATCCACAAATTAAAATTACAGAACCCTTAAAATCCTAGAGAGAGAATATGAAGAATAAAGCTGCTACAAACTATAACTATAATAGCAGTTGGAAAAATACGAAAAATAATTTGAGAACATGGAGATTGGAGTATGTGCATTATAATTATCGGATACCTGTGCTACATTAGCATTATCAGATCCGTGTGCTGCAATGGCGATCACTGCGAGAAACAATGCAAAGCGCAAAGCTGTGGTTTTGGAGGCCATTGTGACGATCATAACTATGCAAATAAAACATGCTCAAGGGTGGATTTTATGGGGGCTGATATCGGCCAACCCAGGGTTAGAATTCACAAGAGTAGAGTTTCTCGTTGTTGAAGGCTATGATAAGATTGCACATTTAGCTGAGTGGTGATCATGATGACGCCTGACAACGTTATAATTCACCAGAAACCTTTTGGAAACATGGATCATGTGTAATCTGCAGTATAATCAATAATCGTACAGTGTACAAGAAACGCGTTCCGCATGGTTTACCAAATAAGCTGTGGCTTATAGTAGCCTTGAGCAAAACTGTAAGCTTATCTCCACCTAGCTTGGTTCCATGAAAACACCCACTTCCAGTACTACATTTCTAACGGCCACATTTCTGACACCCAATGCCGTAGCTTCTTCCTTTCAAACATGATGAGCAAGAAACGTGTTCCGCCTGGTATAGTTATTGATAGGATGTAAAAATTTGTATAAATGCTAAGAATTCTGTCATCCTGTGGCATTCTTGACCACAATGTTTCGATTGTTGATAGAATCCTGAGTAACCTACTTCATTGAATCCACATCTATTCTAATGTGATTATAATTTGGATCATCTTTGTCATTGCTCTTTTTAGTATATACATAGCAACTCCGACACTACTACTATTGACAGATTTAACTAATTAGAGAGACCTAGATATTCGCCATAGGTATTTTTATGCTAGGTGGACATCAAATTGCCTATAATGAAGGCCAATCCTAAAAAATATGAGAGTGAGCAATGAATAATAAAGAAAAGACCTTCCTATAAATATTCTTGTTTATGTTCTTTTTTATATTTCGTACTAATTAAAATTTGACTAACTTACGGAGCCTTATCAACATTCTAAATGCACAGTGAAGAGTGTTAATATAGTATGAGGGGAAGGTCATGAAATATTGTGTATTTAAATAAAAATTCTGTGTATTTTTCTTATTTAAATGATTCTTAATGTGATTATATTTTTGTTATTTAAATGATCTTTTAATGTATTTTGTATTTTTTATTTTAAAGATATTTAGATTTTTAAATAAATTAGAGTAAATGTAGAGAGCCATCTTTTATTTATAACATTTGGTATTAAAATAAGGTTGTATGGACAATCTTAAGAGATCATTATTAAATTTGAAAGATTATGAGAAATTCATTTCTACAACAAATCTGTAAGTTTTAACTATGGATAAATAATTTTATTTCATAATTTATTTAAGAAAAAACATTTAGATGAGTTTTCCTATTAGATTAAATAGGAATATAATATCAATTAACTTTATATCTTAAATAAAACTTACTTATCTTACTAAGATGAAAACTCCCAAGCCAATAAAACAAGAAACCACAAATAATTCATAATAGATGGCAATAATAATCTACCACAAACAAAAAAAAAAAAAAAATCCTAAAATGTGTTTGTAAATAAAATGAAATCAGAATCATTATTTTATATCAAAATCCAATGGTGAGGAATGAAATTAAAACCATTGCATATCTTACAAAGACTTTAGATTTGTGTACTTCCTATTTACATAGAACAAGAAAGAAATATAGAGATACTAATCATTTGAGCTGAAATTTACCATATAGAAGACCCATTACCAAAGTGAATACCCATCACAAATCATAAATAATATCTTAAGTTCTTATTCATACATTCAATTCTTTAAAATTAATTTTAGTACAAAAAATATATGTTTATTCTAATCTTCATAATCATTAGATTTGATGCCTTCTATGAACTAAGTTTTAGAGTCTATGATAATAAAGGATAGAAAAAATTATGCTTACTACTTGAAAACCTAGTTATATACAAATTTTAAGTGGTAAATCTCACAAAATGTTAATTTCAAAGAAAATTAACAAATGGTCCCAAAAGAAAACAAGAATCTAATAGTAATGTGATATAACTCCAAAATAAGCATGAATGTAATATTGGGTGAATATGATTAATATTTGTGATTATATTATAAATTATTGATATTTATATTACAACCATGCATCATTTACTATATAATAAAATAATTTAATTTCAAATTTTGATAAAATAATATTTCAGTTTTTAAATTAGTATTAAACTTCTTTTTTTGAAAAAATCAACAAATTTAGTTTACATTAGGATAAAGGTTCTAGTTATTTCCCATGTTCTAGTAACCATTAATTGATACATGCTAATTAGAATCCCACTAAAATTTTCAAATTTACAAATAATTGTCCACTTTTACACCTAATAGTTAGATAAAACTTGTACTTAATAGGAAGAATTGTGCAACTTTATTGGTACCAATAGCACGTGACTATTTGGGAATTTTGCATATGTATTAGATCAATTGTACAAATTTTGTGGTGTTCAAAGAGAATGGTTATTAGGGTAATATAGAGTATGTATTGGAAATCACCTTGAAATGACCACTTTTTGACCTTTGTGTACATAATGAATTCTCCTATGTTCATCATAACTACCCAAAATCTAAAACAATAGTTATAAGCTCTTAATTTACATACAAATAAACCCAAAAAAATTGAAATCTAACATAACATTTAGGAGCTTAGTGTGCATGTAATTAGCTATAACAACTACTAGTAGCCTTCCCTTATATTTTATCCTATTTACCTAGACTGATGGATTTGATTTCAACTATTTCCATTTCAAAATGATTTACCACTAAAACATTAGTGGGTTAAATTTATTCTCTTACAATCCTACAACTTAATTTAAAAAAGAAAAAATTGCTAAGTATTTGTCATATCTATTTAATATTTTTATCAAATGTTAATTAGACAATTTTGTGCTTCCAAGATTGAAGATGGAGCTATCATAAATGGAGAACATGAGTATCATTATCCTTAACTATATACTTTATATAAAAAAATCATTTAATTTTATGTTGATTACTTGTTTACTTTGACATGCATGATTCATAGGTGTTCACATGCAAGTCAAAATGTGAGAAAACTATGAGAATGAAAAAGTGCACCTATAACAAATTTTTCTACTTTTCATAGTTTTTTTAGTGCAATAGTCTAGCATACAATGGGCATATTTTTCTTAAGATATAGTCTTAGAGGGCCCTTATAGCAAAATATTCTAGAAATACATCAAATTAAGATGGTTTTTTACATCATAAAGTTTTTTTATTTGTTCCATGGATTAGGGATCTGCAAGTAGTGATATAGTTATAGGATCACAAGGCTCTATATGGAGAACATCTATGGGTGTGCATGTAGATATTCATTAGCTATATCATTAGGTAGGAATGTGTCAAAACATTACAAATTTTGTTGCTTGATTCCTTGAATGCCAGAGATTCAAGGATGAACATCAACATCTAGCAAGACTTTTTTTACCCTCATAAGATTTTCAAGTGGAAATGAGGCATCATCTACTTGGAATTTATTATTATTGGTATACCTTCATCTTCATGATCTCATGATGCTATCATAGTGACAACTGACAAGCTAACCATAGTAGCTCACTTCTCTCTAGGTTGTACTACCTACACAACACTAGCAATAGAAAGGGTTTTCTTGGATGAAATCATTAGATTGCATGGGATTCCTTGAAATATTATATCAGATGGAGACCCAGTATTTAGATCAACATTTTGAACATCATTGCAACAAGCATTGGGTAATCTATTGGTGTAAATAATTTACTTATTACACTTTACTTAAGCTTACTTAGGGAATGTATATCATTATAGGTTACACTTGTAACACCTATTTATTTGGATCTTGCATATAGGTTTGTGCATACATTGAGAGATATGAGTTGGACACTTAGGGAAGTGTGTGTAGGAGAAATTCCACTCTTTAAGGTGTGATCTAGTTATCACCTTTTTATCTCCACTTTTCGTGGCATGATAATTCCACTTTAGGTGGGTGATCCACCTTTCATGGAATTATCTAATATTTCTTTCTACCTACCCTACACATGATTGAGACACTTATCTCATTCATGGCCCTTCATTGTGTCCTAGCTTGCCTTTATAAGAAAGCCTTGTACATACTTGTAATTGAACATCTTCATGCATATTAAGAATACAATCATCATATTCTCTCATCTTCTCTCTCTTTTGTGCTATCTTTGATCTATTAATCCTATTGTTTCTTTTCATAAGTTCTTACATAATCAATTCAATTATAGTACAACATATCACTTGAGATAGATGGCAAAACAAAGAGGGTCATCAAGTGTTGGAGGATGTGTTATAGATGTATGTGATGGATTATTAGTCTATGTTGATGAGTATCTTTATTTGGTGGATTCTTCCTAGAACAATAGTTACCATAGTTCTTTAGGCATGGTGCCCTTCTTGGAATTGTATGGGAGTCCTTGTAGGACTCCTTTGACTTGAGATGAAATTGAGGATAGAGTTTCCATCAATCCCAAGTTATTACAATATGTAGAGAGACAAGTGGTTTTAATTAGGCAATGACTACAAGAGGATGAATACCATTAAAAAATAAGTATATGCTAAGAGGATAAATAGGTGGGTGATAGAGTATTCTTATGATTATGACCCCATAAGAGTCCAATCCACTATGGAAAGGGCTCTAAGTTTGCACCTCGCTTTGTGGGTCCTTTTGAGATCTTAGATTGAATAGGACAGACCTATAGCTTATTGTCTAGCCTTACAATCTAACCAATCATGTATTGACATTTTTTCATGCTTATGTATTGTAATGATATGTTCATGATGCATCTCATATCTTTGTTTGGGATGCCCTATAGGTAGAGTTAGACAAAAAAGTTATAATTGGATCCCATTCACATTTTGTTTCATCGAATGTTGGGCCTTTAAGGACAAGAGTTGGACTAGGTCAGGGACACTACATAAATAAGGACACATTATCCTCATTTTTTTGAGGAATTCCATTTTAAAAGAAAACTCCTTATAAATTTGTAAATTAAAATATCAATTTTTCAATCAATATGCAATCACATGGCTTACGAGAAAAAATTACGGTTTGAGTAAAGATTTTTCCTAAAATGTGCTTGTAAATAAAATGAAATTAGAATAATTAATTTATATTAAAAAGAAATGGTGAGGAATGAAATTAGAACCATCATGTTTCTTACAAACACTTTAGATGCTCGTACTTCCTATTTGCACATAACAAGAAATAAATATAAAGCTACTAGTCATTTGGGGTGAAATTTACCATATAGAAGACCCAATACCAAAGTGAATACCCATCATAGATTATGAATAATGTTTTAAATTCTTATCCATACATTCAATTATAAAAGTAATATTACTAATAGAATAATATGTTGATTCTAATCTCCATAATCATTAGATTTGAGTCCTTCTATGCCTTAGTTTTATAGTCCATTATAATAAAGGATAGAAAGAGCCATGTTCACTACTTGAAAACCTAGTTATAATATTGCTATCAGGATTCAACTGTGTAGTTTTCGAGTCAAACTCATTGACCCATGTTTCATGAGTAGTTGTTCACAAGAACCAATCTCTCATGATAATGAATGGTCCACTTAGGACTCATTACATCTAGGTGATGCTCACAGAGGTGAAGCATTGGGCCATCCCGGGAGGTCACCCATCCTAATACTGCTCCTGATAAAGCACACTTAACCATAGATTTTTCCCCAAGGTTAAGCCCACTTAGCTTGCAACCCCTTTTGCAAAACCTTCAACAAGTATTGTGCCTTATGAACCATTCATTATAGAGCCTCTTTAGCTCATCAATTGATAAGTAGGAGGTATTTTCTACAGGGTGTAAAATTATGATATTTCTATCAGGATTCAACCATGTATTTTAGGAGTCAAACTCATTGACCAATGATTCATGAGGCAAACTCATTGACCCATGTTTCACCCATCCTAGTATTGCTCCAGCTCAAGTGTGCTTAACCACAGATTTTTCCCCAAGGTTAAGCCCACTTAACTTGCAACCCCATTTGCAAAACCTTTAGCAAGTGTTTTTGATAAAGGGGTAAAAATGGGTTTTACAAGGACCCAAAACCACAAAATTTACAATAAAATGGAGAGGACACAAAAGTCCAATGGAAAAAACCAGCCGCCTGAGAGAAGAGGGAAAGAGCTAGCAGCAACCACGCAAAATAGACTAGAAAGGTCAAACCAAAAGAAATAGAAAAGTAAACAAAAAAATCCCAGCCATTAACTCAGAGTCTTGAGGTCAGACTCCGTATCTGCCTCCAAGTTTAACCTTTAGCAAGTGTTGTGCCTTATGAACCATTCATTATAGAGCCCCTTTAGCTCATCAATTGATAAGTAGGAGGTATTTTCCACGGTGTGTCAAATTATGATATTGCTACCAAGATTCAACCATGTAGTTTTTGAGTCAAACTCATTGACTGGCATGTTTCATTGACCCATGTTTCACCCATCCTAGTACTGCTCTAGCTCAAGTGCACTTAACCAAGGAGTTTTCCCAAAGGTCAATCCCACTTAGCTTGCAACCCCATTTGCAAAATCTTCAACAAGTGTTGTGCCTTATGAACCATTCATCATAGAGCCCCTTTAGCTCATCAATTGATAAGTAGGAGGTATTTTCCACAATGTGTCAAATTATGATATTGCTATCAAGATTCAACTGTGTATTTTTTGAGTCAAACTCATTGTCTCATGTATCATAATGGAGAACCACTACTCATGAAACATGGGTCAATGAGTTTGCTTCAGAAACTACACGGTTGAATCCTCATAGCAATATCATAATTTGACATGCTATGGAAAATACCTCCTACTTATCAATTGATGAGCTAAAGGGTCTCTATAATGAATGGTTCATAAGGCACAAAACCTATTGAAGGTTTTGCAAATGGGGTTGCAAGCTAAGTGGGCTTAACCTTGGGGAAAACTCTGTGGTTAAGCACGCTTGAACTGGAGCAGTACTAGGATGGGTGACCTCTTAGGATGACCTAGTGCTTCACCTTTTTGAGCATCACTTAGATGCAATGAGTGTTAATTGGATGATTCATTATCATGAGAGATGGTTTCTTGTAAACCACTACTCATGAAACATGGGTCAATGAGTTTGACTCAAAAACTACACAGTTGAATCTTGATAGCAATATCATAATTTGACACATTGTCGAAAATAATTCCTACTTATTAGCCTAGTTATATACAAACTCCAAGTGAAAAATCCCATAAAACATTAATTTCAAAGAAAAAATGACCGTAAAAGAAAGCGAGAATATTATAGTAATGTGATATGACCCTGATATAAGCATTAACACAATATTAATGGTAAATATGATTAATATTTTTAATTATATTATAAATTAATAATGATTATCCTTCAACCATGCATAATTTACTATGATGAAATTATATAGATTTAAATTTTAATGAAATAATATTTTTGCTTTTAAATCAATGTTAAATATTTTTGTTTTGAAAAAATGGGCAGTTTATTATGTATTCTATATTATCCTATTTAACAAAAATGGTAGGCTTAGTTTATTTGCATAAAACAAGAAATAAATATAAAGCTACTAGTCATTTGGGGTGAAATTTACCATATAGAAGACCTAATATCAAAGTGAATACCCATCATAGATTACAAATAATATTTTAAATTCTTATCCATACATTCAATTATAAAAGTAATATTACTAATAAAATAATATGTTGATTCTAATCTTCATAATAATTATATTTGAGGCCTTCTATTCCCTAGGTTTATAGTTCATGATAATAAAGGATAGAAAGAGCCATGTTCACTACTTGAAAACCTAGTTATAATATTGCTATCAGGATTCAACCGTGTAGTTTTTGATTCAAACTCATTGACCCATGTTTGATGAGTAGTGGTTCACAAGAACCCATTTCTCATGATAATGAATGGTCCACTTAGCACTCATTGCATTTAGGTGATGTTCATAGAGGTGAAGCACTAGGTATCTTGGGAGGTCACCCATCCTAGTACTACTCTAGCTCAAGCGTGCTTAACTATAGAGATTTCCTCAAGGTTAATCCCACTTATATTGCAACCCCATTTGCAAAACCTTCAAGAAGTGTTGTGCCTTATGAACCATTCATTATAGAGCCCCTTTAGCTCATGAATTGATAAGTAGAAGGTATTTCCATAGCATGTCAAATTATGATATTTCTATCAGGATTCAACCATGTATTTTTCAAGTCAAACTCATTGACCCATGTTTACACCATCCTAGTACTACTCCATCTCCAGAATGCTTAACCATGAAGTTTTCCCCAAGGTTAAGCCCACTTAGATTGCAACCCCATTTGTAAAACCTTTATCAAGTGTTGTGCCTTATGAACCATTCATTATAGAGCCCCTTTAGCTCATCAATTGATAAGTAGGAGGTATTTTCCACAACGTGTCAAATTATGATATTGCTATCAAGATTCAACCATGCAGTTTTTGAGTCAAACTCATTGACCCATGTTTCAAGAGTCAAACTCATTGACCCATGTTTCACCCATCCTAGTACTGCTCCAGCTCAAGCGTGCTTAACCACAGAGTTTTCCCCAAGGTTAACCCCACTTAGCTTGCAAGCCCATTTGCAAAACCTTTAGCAAGTGTTGTGCCTTATGAACCATTCATTACAGAGCCCCTTTAGCTCATCAATTGATAAGGAGGAGGTATATTCCATAGCGTTTCAAATTATGATATTGCTATCAAGATTCAACCATGTAGTTTTCGAGTTAAACTCATTGACCCATGTATCATAATTGTGAACCACTACTCATGAAACATGGGTCAATGAGTTTGACTCAAAAAATACATGATTGAATCCTGATAGCAATATCATAATTTGACATGTTGTGGAAAATACCTCCTACTTCTCAATTGATGAGCTAAAGGGGCTCTATAATGAATGGTTCATAAGGCACAACACTTCTTGAAGGTTTTACAAATTGGGTTGTAAGCTAAGTGGGCTTAGCCTTGGGAAAAAATACATGGTTAAGCACACTTGAGCTAGAGCAGTACTAGGATGAGTGACCTCCTAGGATGGCCCAGTGCTTCACCTCTGTGAGCATCACCTAGATGCAATGAGTGCTAAGTGGACCATTCATTATCATGAGAGATGGGTTCTTGTGAACCACTACTCATGAAACATGGGTCAATTAGTTTGACTTGAAAATTACATAGTTGAATCCTGATAGCAATATCATAATTTGACACACTATGGAAAATACCTCCTACTTATCAATTGATGAGCTAAAGGGGCTCTATAATGAATGGTTCATAAGGTACAACACTTGTTGAAAGTTTTGTAAATCAGGTTGCAAGCTAAGTGGGCTTAACCTTGGGGAAAAGTTTATGATTAAGCATGCTTGAGCTAGAGTAGTACTAGGATGGGTGACCTCTCGAGATGGCTCAATGCTTCACCTCTGTGAGCATCACCTAGGTGCAATGAGTGCTAAGTGGACCATTCATTATCATGAGAGATGGGTTCTTGTGAACCACTACTCATGAAACATGGGTTAATGAGTTTGACTCAAAAACTACATAGTTGAATCTTGATAGCAATATCATAATTTGACACACTGTGGAAAATACCTCTTACTTATCAACCTAGTTATATACAAATTGCAAGTGAGAAATCCCATAAACATTAATTTCAAAGAAAACGTGACCCTAACAAAAAGCGAGAATATAATAGTAATGTGATATGACCCCGATATAAGCATGAACACAATATTAATGGTAAATATGGGGTGATCCCATAATAGTGGTTTACAATTTTTGGCCAAACTAGACAGCAATTATTATTTTTAACTAAATCATCTTCACATTCGGGCACCTATAGCGCTAAAGCTGTGAGGAATTTGAAGATGATGCAAACTAGAGTCTCGTCAAATTTTGTCTATAAATTTCTAAAAATATTTTTCAAAATTTTTGGAATCAAATTCCATACTTTTCCATCTCCCACGAAAATTGGTTTTTTAGAAAACAACATTTTTAAAAGTGGCGCACCATATAATGCATAATTTTTTTTTCAGGATAAAATTCCTAATTCCAACAATTTAGATTTGTAACTCGATATCTAGTGCTTCCACTTGGTTAGATAGTTTTTTATTGAATATTTTTTCCTTAATCAAGTTTCAAAGTCAAATGAATTACAATTCAGACCATGCTCTTAGCAATAACTTTTTTATATATGTCAAAATTTAATTTTATTTCTTTTGTTTGATCAAGGACTTCAATATCTGGTGCACTCATATTTTTCAATTTTTTTTTTGATTATCTTCATGTGAAAACAAAGAAATTCATTTTCGAGAAAAACCTATGTTTAATAAAACTTAAAAACAAATACATAACAAAAATCAAAACATAAGTAAAATTATATTCATTGGATAGCTTGTTCTGAGGAATACCATAATCATTTGAAATAAATTTTAAATGAATTCATTTGATCCCCCAAAAGTTAAATCAAAAGTGATTTTTTATCAGCATTTTGATAGGTGTAAAGGAGACGCATTTATAGGTATGGTTTGAAACTAGCGAGGTTCTATCCAAGGGGGTTTGATCTAAGGTGATTTGATCAAACCCTCTTCAATTGGAATCCTTAAAATGGAACTTTTTAAGGCTTAAATCATTATATTTTCTAAAAATATGTGCTTTCAGCTAAAATTCATTCCTCTCAAGAATTTTAAACCACTATTATGACAACACCGTATGATTAATATTTTTAATTATATTATAAAGTAATAATGTTTATCCTTCAACCATGCATCATTTACTATGATGAAATTATACAGATTTAAATTTTCATAAAATAATATTTTGGCTTTTAAATCAATAATTTTTATTTCTTTTTGAAAAAATGTGCAGTTTATTATGTATTCTATATTATCCTATTTACCAAAAATGGTGGGCTTGGTTTCAACTATCACCATTTAACAAATATTTACCCTGAAAAATATTGTTAGTTAAAGTGATTCACTTTGAATCCTACAACTACGTTTTTATTTTTAGTCACATCTATTTAATATTTTTATCAAATGTTATTCAAAGAATTTTGTGCTTTCAATTTTGAAGATGGAGCTACCATTAAATGGAGAACATTAGAATCATAATCTTTAATTATATCTTGTGTATATATTTTTCCATTTACTTTTATGTTGATTACTTGTTTACTTTGACATGCATAATTCATAGGTGTTCACATGCAATTCAAAGTATGAAAAAACTATGAGAGCAAAAATTGTATGTGTAACAACATTTTCCACTCATTTTGATAGTTTTCTTGATTGCAATTGTCTAGCACACAGAGGGCATAGTTTTATTGAAAAGTGAGCATTTATCTAAGTTAATGCTAAATTTGATTTCACATTCTCTACTTTAGTTGGGTTTGAATCACTATCCTGCAAGGATCCAAATATGATATTCATATTTCTTGTATCTTATATTGGGTCAATCTTGCATTTGTGGCCTTAGACTTGGTTTAAGGTCACACATGAGTCCTTGACACTTGAATTCCAAAATCAAATTTAATACTCGATGACATAAAAAAATTATCTATAGTCAAAACTTACAGATTTGTTGTTGAAATGAATTTTGCATAATCTTTCAAATTTAATAAATGATCATTAAGATTATCCATACAACCTTATTTTAATACCAAAATTTGAAATTAAAGAACACTCTTCATATTTACCAATATTTATCTAGAAATCCTCGAATCCTTTAAACAAAACAAAAGTACATAACCACATTAAATATAATTTGAATAATAAAAACAGGTCGACAGTTTTTATTTAAATACTAAAGACATAATTAGGTCAATATATTTCAACAGAATATACGTATCTTACTAAGACGAAAACGCACCAAGACCAGAAAACAAGAAACCACCCCCGATCCACGGTACTCGGGGATCATAATCCACTCAAAAACAAACAAACGAACATTTTTTCGCTCAGATCGGCAGCGCCACTGCAACACTAAAACTCACATGACGATGGTGGCGGTGTCGGCGTAAGAAGAATTACAGAGATTGGCCGAAAAGGAGAGCTGACTAGGTGGCTGGAGCCACTTATTAACATTGAACTTCTTCTTGTTGCAGGAAATATCGAGGCCAGTGGAGGTGACCTCCACATAATCACAGAACCACCCGGCAAATAGGCCCGTGCCGTCGGAGAGGAGATCCAGGCTGCATATCGGGCCACTGAGGCAAGGTCCCCGCCCGCTGAAAATGTCCAGATTTCCCATCTCGAAGTAGTCGTAGTTCTGCCCCATGAGACCACCCCATGCGACCAAGTTACTTATCGAAAACTTGGTGCCCTCAGCGTTGCCCACCGCCAGGCTTATGTTAGAGTCGGTCCCGGCCTTAAGCCTTAGCCCTGTGCGTACGTACAGGCTATAAATACACGTCCGCGCCTGCGCAATCAAAATGAACAAAAATCTTTGAGATATCCGCAAACAAAAATTACAGAAACCTTAAAATCCTAGAGAGAATATATGAAAAATAGAACTGCTACAAAGCATAACTATATTAGCAGCTTGAAAAATACGAAAAATAAGGAGAAAACATGGAGGTTGGAGTTCCTACATTATAATTATCGGATCCTTGTGTTACATTAACATTATCGGATCCCTGTGCTACACTATAATTATCAGATCCATGTGCTCCAATGGTGATCACTGCGAGAAACAATGCAGAGCGCAAAGCTGTGGCTTTGGAGGCCATTGTGATTATCGTAACTATGCAAACTAAACATGATAAAGGGTGGATTTTATAGGGGCTGATATCGGCCCACCCAGGGTTAGACTTCACAAGAGTAGAGTTTCTCACTGCTGAAGGCTATGATAAGATTGTACGTTCGGCTAAGTGGTGATGATGACGCGGGGCAACGTTATAATTCACCATAAACTTTTTGGAAACATGGTTCATGTGTAATCC
This sequence comes from Sequoia sempervirens, assembly GCA_007258455.2. NCBI lineage: Eukaryota > Viridiplantae > Streptophyta > Pinopsida > Cupressales > Cupressaceae > Sequoia > Sequoia sempervirens. Next base: position 851,497,595 of record VDFB02281492.1, on the reverse strand, counting down.
ACAGTACAATCAATACGCTTACACTGTACAAGAAACGCGTTCCACATGGTTTACAGTAGCCTTGAGCAAAATTGTAAGCTTTATCTCCACGCAGCTTAGTTCCATTGCTTGTAGATGATCGCTTTCTTGCCTTCCATAATGGTAAAAAATAGTATTATCTAGCCCAAGTAATATAATACTAATGGATCTGGATTAATTTAGAGTTGGATCTAGAAATGAGTATTTCAAATAGATTAGTGTATTTAGATCTACAAATAATGTTGGAGGATAGGAATTGATGATTTTGTCAATTTTAAATTTTACTATCCTCAAAATCATTATTGTCATATGTTTTGTGTAGACCCAAAAAAAAATTTATGGTTCAAACCTAAATGCTACAAAGTTGTATCTAATTATTTTAATTTAATCCATCAATAGAAAACCTCAAGAATTGATGATTTTTTCAATCTTAAATTTTACTATCCTCGAAATCATAATTGTAGATTATGTTTTGTGCAGACTCAAAAAACTTTATGATTCAAACCTAAATGCTACAAAGTTGTCTCTAATTATTTGAATTTAATCTATCAAAAGAAAACCTCAAAGATTGACGATTTGGTCAATCTTAAATTTTACTATCCTCAAAATCATGATTGTCTTATGTTTGTGTAGACCCAAAAAAAACTTTATGATTCAAACCTAAATGCTACAAATTTATCTCTAATTATTTGAATTTAATCTATCAAAAGAAAACCTCAAGACATGACATGATTTGATATCTTATATTTATGTAAGGATTATGATGTTTATGAAGACCATTTGCAAATATTGCAAATTGTTAGGGTCAAGTTTTGGATGAATCAATTTTACAAATTTGAGTGAATATACAAAAACAATATACCTAAACATGCATGTTTTCTATATGATCTAGTAAAAAAAATTGAATGCTAATAATAAATGAAATAATATCTCTAATTGTACTTAATTAATTTCTTTCACAAATATTTGAGTACACATAATTTCTTATACACAAATCTCCATGTCATTATCAAATTTATTATCAAATTTATTAAAATGAATGTAGGAAAAAAATTAATTATAGACATATCATATTTTAATATAAGAAAAAAATTAATTGTAAACATATCATTGTAACATTGTGAGAGGATGGAAATTTCAAAAGTGTTACAAATTTCCTCTAATAAACATTAAAAGTGACCATACACCATCTTTGTATCATAATGTATCTAAACACGTACTCTTACAATTCTTGTTATTGTGTAATTATCTATCATAAATTATAAAGATTATTTTTTATAATGTGAAATATATTTTGTAAAAGATATATACTTCATTATTTATACTATTAAAATTTAGTGTATACACCAAATTTAATGCTTTTCTATTTTTTTAAATATTAAAAATAATATAAAATATTACTTATTAAAAAATATAAAATTTATAGTATTAAGGTTGAAGATGGTTTAAATTCATGGTTTTCATTTTAATTTAGTCAATGTAAATTATAATAATAATGTAGAAATTTAGTTTGAAAAAAAATAATGTAAATATTAATATTTTATTTGTGTGTATAGACCAATAAACTGTAGTCTTGGAGATTGTTCTCTCTTATATCATATGAAAAAATTAAAGTTTTTTACTTTTATTAATAAATATGTTATTGACAAAAAATCCATTACAAATGAAAAATATTTGGCTACTATCTTACATTTCTACGACTTTTGTCTATTTTATAATTATCACTATGATTTGTATAATTACCATTAGTATATTTGAATTATATATCATATTTAGAGATATTAGGAATGAGTGCACTAATCCAAGCAATAACATCAATTGTTATGAATCTCAATCTTTCTTCAAGAATTTTTCTCCTTTGGATGCCTTTTATTACCTTCTCTCCTTCTTTTAAGTTAATTTCATTTTGATGATATGTATTGATAGATCATTTAAAACACCATATACTACATTTAGACCTCCTAGGAACTAGCTCTTCATCAACACTTCTATCATTTTCTTTATTGGTTCCTTAGCCTCATCAAGATCTCAAAGTATTACCATGGTCCATGAAAATCAATAAAATGTCTATATTTATCCTATAATGTTAATCAATTTTCATTAATTCTTCCCCTAGTACTATTCAATTGTATATTGGAGCAAACCAAGTCAATTTTTAAATAATTTAATCAATTTCTATTCCAACATGTCATCAATAAAAACTATTTTTATTTGTCCATTCACTAAGTGCACTAGTGTTTCCATTCGGATTATATTAATTTCCTTTCAAAATTTTCCTTTCCTTAAAAGAGTATCGATATTCCATTCTATCATTATACTTACCATTAGTTGACCTCATCTATAACTCTCTTTCAAGAGATTTTCATAGTTGGGATGGTCAAAACCTCTAAAATAAATATTTTATATGTTGCCACAAATGAAATTCATCAATTCACTAAATTATAATTAATTTAATAAATGTTATAATAAGTTGAGGATAATATAATTTCATCTCATTTGATTATATTGTTATTCAAGATCAATTTTATGTTTTG
>VDFB02281492.1:851436416-851494943 GCA_007258455.2 Sequoia sempervirens | reverse complement strand
ACCTTTCACATCACAGAGAGAAACAAGAGTGTACAACACGCCACGTTATAGATCCTAGTGGGATACCAGGTGGGGTTCCCCCATGTAATAGCCTATCGGCTAATTATTTTTATAGTATACATAAGTTATCTTGTAGTTAAATAGTTATTTTATTTATTATATAAATTTATTATATAAATTTATTTTTTTATTTAAAATGTATTCTATTATTTTATTTAAAGAATCATTTTTATTTTATTTATTATATAAATTATTATTTATTTTGTTTATTTTTATTTGTTTTTATTTATATAGTATATATAAGTTATTTTGTAGTTAAATAGTAATTTAATTTATTATATAAATTTAATTTTTATTAAAAATTTATTATATTATTTTATTTATTTTATTTACAGAATCATTTTTATTTTATTTATTATATAAATTATTTCATTTATTTTTATTTATTTATTTTTATAGTATATATAAGTTATTTTGTAGTTAAATAGTTATCTTATTTATTATATAAATTTAATTTTTATTAAAAAATTATTATATTATTTTATTTAAAGAATCATCTTTTATTTTATTTATTATATAAATTATTTTATTTATTTTTATAGTATATATAATGAAAAACTCTAATAATGATGTAAAAATAATATGAAAGGATGCTTTATTACATTGATTTGTAAACAATTATTGCACTTGCACACAGAAATGGAGAAATTAATGCTATGTTTCGATACTTGTTGAAACGCCACAATTATTTTTTCATCGTATTTAAAGAATTACTCCCCGGGATGCCAAAGCAATTAAAATTTTCAAATTTTCTCAATTGTCGTGCCATTTGTATTATTCAACAATTATTCCTCGAAACAATATTTTAAGTGCTTTCTTTTGTATCTTTTTCAAATGAAATCTTTTAAATGCTTCAAACCAAGTAATCATGGAGGACACTTCAATTTTATTCCATTTTTCTGTCGATGGCTATCCATGGATGCAAATTTGACCAAAATAATTCATTAAGAAATGACTTAAAAGCAACTTATTTTTAAAAACAAAAAGAGAACGCATTTAATAAATTTAATTAAATGAAGACAGTGATAAACCTATTTCTTTCGTAACTCTTGATGGCAGATGAATCTTGAGCCACTTCATACGCATTCCCCTCTGCCATATAATTTATATGTATACATTCACTATAAAATTATTTTTCTTTATTTACCATGTGTCTCCACTACAAACAACAAAGAACCAAAATAGAATGCCACAGGCACAAGCAACCAAGAACCAAATAGAAAAAGCAAATAGGAGATTTTCATTTTAAGAAATGAAAGTACTTAAAGGTTCAAGAAACAAATACTTCAAGCTCCATCATTACAGTTAAAATCCACAGGGATGGGCCAGAAAAAGAGGAGTGACCGAAAAATATTCTCATATAGCAAGAGATCAAAATGCAAGGGTTTTTATGGTTCTCAATTTAAAAGATTTAGTGTTTACCATCCAAAGGTCTCACCATACTGTACTGTCTCATTACCCTGTGAGAAATAGAGCAACTGGTACTCTGCAATAAGCTCTCCCCACTGGCTCAACCACTGCACATCATGCTAGATGAGAGCTGCATAGTAGGTGGCACTTCCCTTCCTGGGCCAAGCTATGGGCGATGTGCCTCGATTTTTCCTTCTGTTCTTTATCCCCACGCTTTACTACGACCTTCTCCTCATGTTTTTCCTCTGCATTTTTCCTCCACGCCATTCACCTTTTCACGTTCCTCCAAAATAAAGCTTGAATGAGTAGATTATGGAGGGTTCTTGGGGTTTAAAGGCTGCCAGACGACATTTTTCCACACCACCTACACACGTGATGACCCTAGGGCAGGAACGCCATGTTGTATTAATGGTGAGGACCTTCTTTTCTCCCTACGTCCTCTCCTCATTATTGAAATCGTAGTCTGCTATCATTCTTAAATTTGATCGTACCTATGTTTGATTGCATAGCATGCAAGCATCGAATTTCATGAATTTACTGTGGATGGTGGGGACTTCGCATGAAAATAGAAAACCAAAGTACACAGTGTAATCTAGACGGGTACCATCGGGGTTTCTGGCGTCTGACTGCTGGAAATCTCAGTGGGGTTCCCCCACATATAATAGCCTATCGGCTAAAAAAATGATAAATAAATTTAAAGGACATCACAAAGGAAGTGATTTCAAAAGGAAGCCCTAATTGCCAAAAACAAACCTTAATCTTTCTTTTTTTTTAATATTTTTTTTACTTTGGCTTTGAAGTAGGTTATATGTTTTACTTACAAATATGTATTTTTGAGTAGGGAAGATAATTTATTATTGCTAGCCACCAATATTTATTTTGATCTTTCATTTCATTTATGTTTTGCTACATGAATGATTATCTGTATTGTAGAAATTTATGATAAGTGGATTTTGTTTTATTTCTTGATATGTTCCTCCTTTGATGTTGTTGCTAATAAAAATACCAACAATAGCAATAACAATAACAATAAAAATAAAAATAACAATAAAAATAACAGTAATAGGATCAATAACAATAATAGTAACAATAACAATTATTATTATTATTCTATTTTGAATATATTCCATTACATACAAAGTTCATACTAATTTACACTAGTTTTAAGTGTTAATATCATAAATTATTTAATGTTGAGTGGATTTATTAGTCCATTGTAACCTCCAAAATTAGGTTACTATTATTCAAGTGGTGCAAATCTAAGTATATTCAAAGTATGCAAATTTGGTTATAATCAATTAATAATGTAATTATAAATCTCATTTTGAATATTTCTATCATAATGGATTAACAATTGTAATAGGTTTAAAATTACATAAATCGACTAATAGAAGGTATGGAACAATAGGATTTTTCTAAGAAATGGGCGAGACTGTGGAGCACAGGCGGGAAAAGCAGAATTTTGAATCTCTGAACAATGGAGCAGGCCGTGGAGTAGGATCTAATGAATCCCAAGATGAATCGGCACACATTTCGAGTGCGGAGAAAGGTAAGGTTGAATATGATGAGAAGGACACCAGAACCAAAATCTAGGTGGACCTAGGAGGAAAGATAAATTTGGGGGGGTCCCCTGAGGGTCAACAAGGCAGAAAAGGAAAAATTTCCAATGAAGTGGTAGGGACCACTGAAAGGGAAGGAGCAAAGTGTAAACCTTGGGTTTCATTGTTTGGTATCAAACCAAATGGTAAATTGATTTTCCCTCCAGTGAGTAATCATTCTAACCTAACAAAAGGTAAGTTTGCTATCTCTGTGCTTGACCCTATTATTGATCATAATATTGCTTTGATGTAAAAAGTCCTGGTTGGAAAGTTTATGAGCCCTAGACCAAATGTTGAGGTGGTCAGGGAGTTTGTTAAAAATAAGTGGAGAACAAATGGGAAAGTTACGGTGGCTGCTCTTCCTAGAGGCTTCTTTTCCTTTGAGTTTACCCGCAAGGAGGATATTTCTACTATGAGGAGTGGAGGACCCTAGGTCATTGGAAAATCTTCCCTGGCCCTAAAGAAGTGGACCTCCTGCCTGGACCTTTCTGACTTTATCTTTGAGAACGTTGTAGTTTGTGCTAGACTCTTGTGTCTCCTTGTGGAATACCAGAATGAGGACATTGATAGTTCCTTTGGAGAACTTCTTTCTATTGACCCTATGACAGCAGCTAGAAAGCAGTTGGTGTTTTCTTAAATCTGCGTAGGAGTTTCACAGAGTCCTGACCTTCCTTCTTCAGTAGATATTCAATCTAAGTTGGGAACCTAGATGCAAACTATAGAGTTTGAATCCATTCCCTTTGTCTATTTCAAATGTAGGAAAATAGAGTATTGGGCTAAGAAATGCCCATTAAATGTCAGTAAAGAAAAATAAAATCACCTGTCCAACCCTAAGACTATCTAGAGAAAGAAAACTGATGGGGAAGGACAAGAAAGCAATTCCAGTGAGGAGGCTGGTAGGAAAAATGAAACTCATAGGAATACCTTTGACAATATTGATGAAACAAAATATAAGGACCCTAATGCATAGATTAATCACCAAACAAGAGCAAAAAATAATGATGGCCCTAGGGAAGATGAGGAAAGAACGTTGGAAAATACGGAGGAAGGGAAAAGGGATGAGGACTTTGTTTCCTCTACTCTTAAGATCTTACCAGAAGATAAAGAAAATGAGTTTCTTGGATTGGAGGAATTCCTATCCAGGGTTTGTCTTTGGATATTGGCATTCCAATCCTAAACGTGACCTCTGTTGAATGTTCCCCTTTGAGTGGCCCTCTTAATCTCTGGGAAAACCAACCCCAAATTTTGTAAAGGATGCCTTTGAGGATCTGAGCGAGAATACTGAACTTTCGAGTGAAATTTTGAATCAGCATAGGAATGGCCTAATGGATACCCTCCCTTGGGAGCAAAGAAGAATGTATGATAAGGAATGGGATCTGGTAGAGAGATGGAGAGCCAAGAAGATACTGACTAGGAAGAATTCCTCTCTCATTCTAAGAAAAAGAAGGAGAAAAACAAACATCATAATACTCTGAGTGGAGTTGTTACCAGAGCAAGAGCAAAGGCGGATTGTGGAGCCACTAAGATTGGCCAGGGTAGAAGATTGGGAAAATGGCAGAGAAAGCATGAAAGCTTTTAGGATATAGCAGATGGTGTTCAAAAGACCATTCTAGAGATCCTCCAATCCCCTGGTAAGATATGAAGATTATGTCCTAGAATATAAAAGGGCTCAATAGCCTTCACAAGAGGGATGTTTTGCACAATTTTTTTAGGGATCATGAACCTGATATACTCCTCATCCAAGAAACTAAAATTCCTAAAGAAAAGGTGGAGAAGATCAAAATGTTTCAGAATTGTGGGATTCAAGGAAACAGTTTAGATGGTGTGTCAAGAGGCATTGCTACCTTTTGGAACAAGAACCTCATTAAAGGGGAACCTTTGTTGGAGAGCAACAATCATGTGGCTACTAAATTCACACATATCAGAGATAACTTTAGTTGGATTCAATCGAACATCTATACTCCCCTTCTGAATGAGGAGAAATTTGGAGGTTCTTAGGTGAACCAAGAGACTAAGTTTGATCTTTTCAATTTCATCAACAACAAGGAGCTGATTGATATGGACTTGCAAGGGGCTCTATATACATGTTTGAATGGAAGAACTGGTAAGGAACTAATTCAAGTTAGGTTAGATAGAACTTTAATTTCTCATTAGTGGCTTTTAAACTATTTTTGCTCTCTTAAAGCTCTTTCCAGAGTCAAGTCGGATCATTTTCCTATAAGTTTTGTGGCAGACCCTATAAAGGTAAAGAAAAACTCACCCTTTAGATTTGAAAGAACATGGCTATCCCATCCCCTAATCTTTGATGAAATTAGGAAATGGTGGAATATTGATGTTCCGGGCACTGCTATGTTCATAATTGCTAAAAAACTGAGAGAAGTCAAACACAATTTAAGAAGATGGAAAAAATAATCCTTTGGAAAAAATTTAGTATTAAATCTAAACTTCAAATGAAGCTTGTGGAGATCCAGGACAAAATCCAGAAGGAAGGATACATTGAAGTTAATAAGGATAGAGAAAATGAGTTGCTGGTGAAGCTGCACGACATAATAGCAAAAGAGGAGGAGTTCTGGAGGTAGAGATTGAGGGTTTTATGGTTCTTTGCTGGAGATCAAAATACAAGGTACTTCCATTTATCTTCTTCTAAACACAAGGCCGTTAATAGAATCGCTTTCTTAGAAGTTAATGGTACTAGATTTGAGGAAGAGGAAGACATCAAAAAGCAAGCTGTCCTTTTCTATAATAACCTACTTTCGGTGAATGGGTAAATCAATCAAAATGATCAAGAAATTTTATTAGGGGCCATCCCCAAGGTTGTTGTTAGGGAAGACAATGAAAAGCTTGCGGCCATCCTCTCTATGGAGGAAATCAGGAAAGCTATCTTTTCTTTTGAAGGAAACAAGGCCCCTGGGCCTGATGGATTTCCTATGTTCTTTTTGCAATGGTTTTGGTATATTGTGGAAAATGATGTTGTGAATGTTGTTAAGGAATTATTTGGTTCTAGCAAGCTCCTTAAGGAACTGAATGCTACTTTCGTGTTCCTTATTCCTAAGAAACCAGGGGCAATGGAGTTTGAGGCGTTCAGACCCATTAGTCTTTGCAATTCTCTCTATAAAATCATTTCTATGGTGTTGACTTCAAAGATACTTTCTATCCTTCCTTCGTTGATTTCCCCTCAGTAGAATGGTTTTGTTCCTGGAAGGAAAATATTAGACTCAATATTCATAGTCCATGAGAATATTCATTCACTTGTGGAATCTAAAACTAAACGGTTTCTTCTCAAGTTGGACATCTCCAAAGCGTATGACCATGTTGACTGGGAGTTTTTATTCAAAATCCTAAGGGGGTTTGGCTTTAGTAGCAGATTCATTCAGCTGGTGAATCAATTGGTTACCATAGTCTCCACAACTATCATTGTTAATGGATCTCCCTCTAGATTCTTTCAAAACTTGAGAGGTTTAAGACAGGGTAACCCTATCTCACCTATTCTTTTTACTATAATGGTTGAAAGCTTGGGAAGGAATCGTAAGATATTGATCGAACAAAGGTCTCTTGTTGTTCTTAGTCCTTCTTCCATGAATCTGATATGTTCTGACCGATAGTTTGTTGTGCAGAAGGTCAACAAACATAAGAGTTCCATCTTTTTCTTCAATACCCCTAAGCATAGATAGGTCAAGATTGCTAGAATCCTTGATTGCAGGATGGAATCCTTACCTTCTTCTTATCTAGGACTTTCGTTATGCCTTAAATCTCTGGATTCCTTTTGGTGCTCTTTGGTTGACAGGTTGGAAAGGAGCTCTTTTGAGCCAAGCTAGAAAAATTCAACTTCTTAAAGCTTCTCTTTAGAATCTCTCAATTTATGCTTTAAGCATCTTCAAAATCCCTGCTAAATACGCAGAGGCCATTGAAAAGATCCAGAAAAGATTCCTTTGGTCTAGAGTGGAGGAAATAAAGAGAATTCCCCTTATAGGATGGGTTGGATTTGGTTTGTAGACCAAAAACCTTGGGGGGTTTAGGTCTCAAAAAAATAAGAATTATTAATAATACTCTCCTAGCCAAACAAATATGGAGATCTTTCTCATTTGGCAGAGAAAGGAAAGATATTTTAAGAAGTAAATATATGGCTAACTATATGACCCTCAAAGCTCTACTAGATTCTCCTGTCCTCCCACGTGGTCCAACTTGCTGGAATGATATGATTGCTAGTAGAAAAATTTTGGAATCAGGGATAGGATGGCACATCAAAAATGGAAATCAAGCTCGATTTTGGGAGGATAAATGGCTCTTTAAGGAATCCCTTATTAATATGGAAAAATTTAACAAATGGGTAGAGCAATGTAAAGCTGCTTTCGGGGAACTTGTAAAAGATTACTCGTATGAAGGAGATTGGGTGAACTTATCCGTGATCAGTCAGGAGTTGGCTCAACTTCAATCCTCCTTAAAGGTTGTTAGCTTGGGACATAATTAGTAGGATGACACTCTTGTCTAGATGGATAACCCTTCGGGTAACTACTCTGTCTCTTCGGCTGTCTCTTTGTTGTCCCTTTCTCAAGCCCCCCTCCCTTTTGGTCTAAAGCTTGGATTAAACACTTGACTCCAAAATTTAATATCTTCTTCTGGATAATGTTTAAGAATAAGATTCTCATGGTGGACAATCTTTGTAAACGGGGATTTCAAATCCCCAATAGATGCTACCTCTGCAAGAGTGAGGAAAATTCAGCCAACCACTTGTTTCTCCACTGTCTATTTGTTTCCTTAATCTGGGGAAAATTATTAGCTATCTACAATATCTCTTGGGTGTTCCCCCAGACCATTGAAGAGTTATTTTTACAATAGAAAGCCCCAACTCAAAATCCCTATATTCGAAGGTTATGGGCTTTCTTATTCCCTTTTTTTTCTTGGGGAGTGTGCAAGGAATGCAATAATAGACTTTTCAGGGACAAGGAGATGTCAGAGAATAATGTTGTTGAGAAAACTTTAATGTGATTCCTCAAAAGGCTCTTAACCTGGAAGCTGTGGTGTGCATTCCCTATGATTTAAGGATAGCTAAAGATTGGAATATTAAAGTGGACATTTCATCTGCTTCCAAGCCAGCTAAGAAAAGTAGGGAGGGTGTTCGCTGGACCTTTCCCCCAAATGGTTGGTATAAGGCCAACTTTGATGGAGCTACAAATGGCAACCTGGGTATGGCTGGAAGTGGAGGTGTGCTAAGGGATTCAAATAGCAACTTTATGGTGGTTGTCGATATATCCCTTGGCCACCAAACCAACCATGTGGCGGAGGCTATAGGAGCATTTCATGTTTTAAAGTTAGCTCATAATCTGAATATAAAAAACTTATGGCTTGAAGGAGATTCTAAAAATATTATTGATTGTCTTTTAGGAAGGACCCCACCCTCATGGTCGATAAAAAATTGGATAGATGAAGCTAAGTCTATTCTAGAAAAAATTGAAAAAGTAAAAGTTTCACATGTCAACAGGGAAGCTAACAGCGTGGCAGATTACTTTGCTAATTAAGGGGTTAGGAAGCAAGGATTGAACATGTGGCAAAATTGCAGGGACTTGAGAACTGAAGTCAGGGCATTACTAGATTATGATGTTACACATGGGAAAGAGGAAAATACAATTAATGATTAAAGAGAAATGGGCCAGGTACATCAAAATCAAGAGATTTTATGGGGCCGCGTCATCTTACTTAGAAGGGAAGAAAAAGTGGCACACTTTGTGGGTGCATTGGAATAGATGCATAATTCTACAACAGGTTCTCGGTGTTGGTAGAGTCTACAGCAAGGAGCAAACAAAAATGGGGGGATAGGAAAAGAGTTGAGCCAAAAAGCTATGAGGTGCACACTAGGAATGACAAGGTTTGGGAGCAGATTGAAAGAGGTGGGATGGTTCCATATCTGGAAAAAATTCGTGGGCCCAATTCTGTGGCCATGGACTACTTTGAGAAGAATTGGAACAATGGTGAAATAATTCTCTTTGGAAGGAAGGTGAAGCTAGATGAGCAGATTATAGGGGAGATTACTGGAATTTCCACAAAGGGCATGAAGTTTTATCGTGATAGAAGGTTCTCTGATGAGGTAGTCATCAAATTTACCAAGAAGGACAAGGAGAAATTAAAACTTGTTAAAATATCTAACAGCTATTTTGAAATTGATACTATCAAGGCGTTGTGGAGAAAGGTACTTCATGTTATAATGGAGTATATCACATTGGACGGGAGATTTACTAGAGTGTATGGGCATCATTTCTCCATGATTCTTAACCACTTCCACCATAAGGTATAGATTTCTTTGCTTCACTACTTGTTATGTTCGTTGAGTAATAGCCTTGAGTCCCCATAAGAAAAATCCCAAGAGATACCCTATTCTTCATCCTGGTCTTATTAAGTTAATTTATGAACACTATCAAAGCATGCCAACTTTATCTAAACCTGTTGCCTCTATAGAGTTTGAGGACTATGATACTTATAGTGGGGGTTTGGAGATTCAGCCAAACTAGGAGAGAATTTTTGAAACCCACCCATCCTCTGAGATGTCTGGTAAGAAAACCCAGTCTAAAAAACCCTAGCTTGCTAAAGCTAACCCTGAGTCCTCACCCAATTGCTCTGCCCCCTTAAAGAATCCTATTCTTAAGGGCTCCCCTGCCAACAAGCCAGTTTCATACTCTGCAGACTCCTTGGAAGACAAAGCCAAGAACCCTAAAGCCAGTAGACACTTTGTGCGCTCCCCTCCCGCCTCTTTCAAATTTGAAGGTACTAGATTTCCTAGTAATCTCATATTAGACTGGGTTCAGTCTAGTGGCATTCTATCCTCTACTAGAAATGACATCAATGAAATTTTTAGGGTCTTAAAGTGGGCCTATCAAGAAATTAATGAGCTTAATCAAAGAAATAGGGCTCTATATAGTAAGTTGGAGGAGCTAGAACTCAAGTTGGCTGCTCTCAACAACGAAGAAGGGAAATAGAATAAGAATATTATTGGAAAGAAAGGAGGTGACATTTAGGAAAAATATAAGTCTCTGGAAGAGGAAATGGTTAAAATTAAAACTAACTTGAAATCAGTCATGGAAGAAAACCATAAAATGGCTAGGCACAATGCCATTATTATCAATATTATGTCTGAAAAGTTGGAAAAAACACAATAGGGTTCGTTGGTTGTTGATTTGGAAGAGAACAAGGAAAGCAAGAATGAGGACCAAGGTATTTCTAAAAGGACCTGGTCCAATCTCAAAAGGAAAGCACATCCCACAACACAAATGGTTTAGATCTTAAACAGGGGGGTTCAGGATATGAACGAGCTAGAAGCTGAGACTGTTGATCTTTTAAAGACTCAAATTTAGCTATTGATGGCTTTTTGTCTAGTTTTTTGGTTATGTGGCCTTCGCTAGCCTTTTTGATGGCTGTGGGAGTTTACTGTTGTTATTTTTACAACCTTTCCAACTGTGATGTCTTCATTGACTCTATCTTTATTTTGTAAACTTTGTGGTTTTGGGTCCCTGTAAAACCCATTTTTTCCTCTTTCAAAAACAATTATAATAGGTTTACAATTATTTTTATTGTTATTGTTATAATTATGATTATGGTTATGATTAGTTATATTTATAAATCTTGTTAGAAAATCACACCCATGTTAACTTTTTTTTCAAATCTTCTTACTCCTACTAAATAAATTAACAAAAAAATATTAAATCAATTATATAGTGTATCCTAATTCTATGAGCATCATCCAAATGACTAGAAAATTAAGATTAAAGTTACATTTAATGTAATCATTTTGCTAAACTTTCTAAAATTATTTACCAAGATAGTATTGCAAAAACATTTGGTCAAAGAAATCCCCACTCTTCCATGCTCATTATCACATTGAGAGGCCAATAGAAACTTTGCATAACTTGAGCTTCTCCAAATTTTGTTCAAGGACACTATGAATACACCTTCTCCATTTCAAGTTAGATTCAACAATTAAACTGGCCTCACCTAATTCAGAAATCGTTGCTACAGAATTATCCTTGGGTGACTTTCCAATACCTCTGAGATTCGTTTTCTCAACATATTTACTTGAAACACCCTTTTTCTCCTCCATATTCTGTATAAATACACTTTATTTTACCTCATATGAGAATTTATTAGATTCTTCTAGTAAAACAAGAGCAAAAATTCTAGTAATTGATTCTTCTGACAAACCCAAAGAACCATATCCAACCAATAGTTCTAAGTTTGCAACGTTATCTACAATAAGAAAACCTCCAGTATTGACAACTTCAAAAAATTTGAGAATCTCATGTTATCAACATCATCCAAAAAGGTAAATTTCCCACACCATTCACATCCACAACTAGATCTTTAAAAACCCTGGAAAGTGTCTCATGGGCCTCATCCATCATAAACATCTTGATGTATTCAACATGAAAAGAGTGCCTTCACAACATGTCAAACACACTACCCAAGGTCCCAACTAGAAATTCACAATCCTCAATTTGAGTAACCCTTCCCATTTCATCGTCAACACTCTTATTTCTTGTTGTCATTGCAACTAGAAAGAACTTATCGAGCCCATATTCAAACCCATGTTGAAACATCTTTAAATAGTCTAAAAAAGAAAATAGTATTTCTAGTTTTTCCCAAAAATAATTATTTTCATTAATCTCAATAATTTCTCCATTGTTCCCTTGTCTGTGTTTGAGTCCCACAAATATACTTAATGAGTTGTGTAAACCATAAATTGGCTTGCCAATAACCTGCTCTACAAAATTACAAATCTGATCATACTGCAAATCCACTAAATATGCAAGCTCACTTGCCCATGATTCCTCTTGTGGATCAAAACCACAATACTCGATATTTTTGTTAGAATCTACTTCTCTTACCACAAGTGCGAGATCAGATGTCACAAGGAAACGACCAACCTATCCCCACCCATGAACCACTAATAATACAAGAACCATTGTTCTCATCTAGTAGGAAAAGAATCTTAATCACCGAGGAGGGTTTAGTTTCAATAACAGTAAGATCTCTACCTACAGTCTCCCCAAAGTTTCCTTCTTCAGAAAAATAATTATCACCAATCAATGGTTCCATTGAAGAAATTGAAGACCCAACAGATCTCTCTAATGCACTCTAAAAACACTCGTCTCTTTCTTCTGTATCATTTCCTTCATCATTAGATGTCACTATTTCAAATATATAATCAGATTCCAACATGTTGAGAAATTCCTCAATGACTGAATCAACTTCAACATCTAACCTATTAAAAAATAAATATTGTAGCACATATATCACCCAATAAAGGAGTTGGCATGGAGTGAACAGCTTCCACTTCAACATTACCTTCATCTATATACAAGGTACCTATTTTGCTACGCCGAGCAATTACAAAGGCCCCTTTTTTTACTTTCCACCTATTGGATTCACAAGTGACTTCACATCCTTGAGAAGCCAATTGTCCAACTAAAACAAAAAAAAAAAACCTGAGGGATACATCTAACATCCCATAGTAACCAACTATTTCCATTTGTTAACTTTAACAAAACATCCCATTTACCAATAACATCACAAGATTCACTATTTCCAAGAAGAACCTTACCAAAGTCACTGCTTTGTAGATTTTCAAAGTACTCCTTGCATGGAGTGGCATGAAATGATGCTCCCGAATCAAGCACCCAAACATTTTCTATTGTTTCTTTTGAGGTCAAAATAAGAGCACTGAAACCCTCACATACAACATTTGCTTCATCTTCTTTTGGCCAATATTTATCCTTCTTGATAGACCAATAATTCTTTTTGATGTGGCCTTGCTTGCCTCAATACCAGCAACTAGTCTCTCTCCCTTTGGATTTTGACCTTGTGATTTCTCATGACCACTCAAATTTTTCCCTCTTTCTTTTGATTTGCCCTTTTCATCTGCACTCAAAATATTACCTAATGTTGGAGTCTCATTGGTGTTCTTCCTTTGCATTTCCTCACTTAGAATTACACCGACAATAAATTTTAATGTATTTGAGCTAGAAACCGAGTTACTTACTGCCATAACCAAGCTATTTCAACTTTTTGGTAGAGAACTCAAAATTAAAAGAGCCCAAATCTCATCATCAAAAACTACTTTTAGAGAAGATAATTGACTCATAATAGTATTAAAAATTTTCAAGTGATTCCCAACAGAACTACCTTCAGCCACTTTCATGTTAAACAATCATTTCATGAAAAAATACCTTGTTCGATGTTGAGGGATTTTCATACAACTTATGCAACGTACTCATCAAATCAGTTCAGCTATTATTTCTTTGAATATATTAGATGCTACTATTGGAGATAAACACAATTAGATGGCTCCCAATGCTTTTCTATCAAAAATGTCCCAATCTTTGTCTGCCATACTTGATGGTTTCTTTGCTTTGCCATGTAATGGTCAACACAAATCTTTCTGATATAAAAAAATTTCCATCTAAATTTTTGATAGTTGATAGTTGTGGCCATTAAACCTTTCAATCTTTACTTCATCAGACAACATTGCTTCAACTGAAATTCGAATCTCTCGTGCCCAAAAAATTGAACATCATATCGCTCTGATGCCAATTGTTAATTTTAAAAGTGAGTAGATTAAAAAAAAAATAAAATTTAAGACAAGAAATTATGGAAACACAGAATAACACAAACACACAAACAAACAACAACAAATTTACGTGGTTCACCATAATGACTACATGCATGGGAAAACAGAGATTTCTCAATTATATTAACTCTGTTTTCTCTCATATACATAAACAATAGTAGTTTACATTGTTTTATACATTTATCAAAATCTTCCTTGAAGTCTCCATAAAATGAAGAGAGAAAAAAAGTGGGAAAAGTGGGAGTTGAATGATCAAGAACCATTGGAATTCACTCCCCAACAATCATAATGTGGGGTAACGTTATAATTGACCATAAACTTTTTAGAAACGTGTGTAATTTAAATTGGATAAATTATAATAATAGCGTTGAATATATAAAAGAATGAATTTTTATAATGGAAACATGGGTCATGTGTAATCCACACTACTAAATTTTTATAATGGAAACATGGCTCATGTGTAATCCACAATACAATCAATAATTTTTCACTGTCAGGTTGTGGCTAATGGCTATTTCCATCACTGGGTGAATTTACAGGCCAGGTAGCTTGTAGCTTATCCAACTCCATAACTTACAAAACATAGAGTCCTTCACAATTATTGTGGAGAAATTTTTTGAGAAGCTTGGCCACATCAACTCAACTTGTACTCTTCTACAATTGATGCACTCACATAAAGAAAAACACACATGCTTGCGAAAATGATTCAAATTGTACTAAATATGTTGAAAGAGCTCAGAAGAATTTAAGTAGCTACTTGAGTTATATACACGTAAAAGACCCAAAGTATAGAACATGAACATGATTATTTCATGTAGAAAACTACTTTTATTATATTCTAACTATTTCAATTTGCTGGTATCGAGGTCCTGAACCATAGATTTTTGGTACCTACAAGACTCCCTAACTCTTCTAGGGTTTTTCACCTAAAAGGAGAGAGGTAGGCCAAAAATGATAACTAGGTTCATTCAAATTATGTAATGTATGATGTTATTAAGACTAAATGAGATGAACTAAGTGCAATTTAATGATCCATATGACTAATTATAAATGCAAAATCTAGGATTTATGCTATGTTTGAAAACACAATGTGATATGTAATTAATGAAATAAGAATTAATAAATGCATAACAGAAAGAAATGAGCTGAAATATTGTGCAACTGGAGGTCTAATGAATATTTTGGAATGTTCTGAATGCTTTCTAGAATTACATAAATTCACCAATGGGACTCATTCACCCAGGGTGGTGAATTAGTCCTGCTTCTAATGAAAACTATTGGGAACCAGTTTCTGAGTGTCGGGATTCAGAATCTGACAAAACTTAGATTTTTTAGTCTTAAGGTGGGATTCATTCACAATTGGTGGTGAATCAGTCCTCTCCCAAAATTTTAAGAAATTAGGAAACAACTATGCAACACTAGATCTGGGGATGTCTACTTGTCAGGTTGCCAAAGTTAATTCTATAGGGAATAGACAAAATACCTTCTCCAAGCTTGAAATGTAGTTGATTTGACTTGAAACACCTTGTTGACTTTTTGAAAACTCTTCAACACCTAAATGCTTGTTAAATATGCAAAGGTATGAAAACACAAATGCAAGAGGGGAAAAATGGTTGAGGGTTAGCAAATAGGGGTTTTCCTTGGTCAAACCCCACTTTGGTAATCAAACCCTTAATGAAATAATGAAATGAAAGAGAATGATAAACATATAACATGTAAATGCTATCAACTTACCAAACCCTTATTGAATAAAATATGAAGTTGTGTCAATGGATGCTCCAAAAATGCTTGATGAATGCTTGATTTGATGTTGTAAGATGCCTAAATGCTTGAGTGAATGAAAAGATTTATTGGATGTGATGTGTGATTGTAGGAGCTGTAAAATGAGGTGAAAATCACTTATTTATATAATCTTGTGCCTTAGTAACCCATTGATACCTCATCACAGGTTGACATCAAGTGATTTTGAATAAAAGTCCAAAAGGAAATTTAAAATATTTTAAATTTGGAGCCAAGGGGGACTCATTCACCACCCATGGCAAATGGGTCCCACCTAGGACCTAAAAATGGGTGTCAAGAATTAAGTCGTGTTTCATGTTATTTGTCGGGTTTACATTCAAAAATATACTTAATTAAAGCTTATAAGGGCATATAGGGGTCAAATAAAGCATAAGAAAGGTGTAAATAGTGAAATTATGCCTAGAAAAGTGTGAAATCTTGTTACATGACTTTACAACACTTCAAAATAGGACTTGATTAGTGATGAAAAGGTGATTTTTAGGTGAGTTGTAATGAATAGAGTTCAAAAAAGTGTAGAAATGTTTTACAACACCTTCACAAGATGTCATTATTTAAATTTTAGTACATAAATATGCATGTTCAAGCCACATTACAATATAAAATCAGAGAAAAATAGATCAAACATTTTGAAACGAGACCTAAAAGTCCATGAAAATGACAAGTGGCCATTTTTCTATGACACATTTAGCCCCCACTTTAGTGAGAGGGTGAACCTGCTTCAAACTAATACTAAAGTAGCCATGCACACCAAGAGGAGGGTTCAAATGCACTTATGTTAGCAAGATGGAATGACAACAATCAAGAGGGATGATCAATCCCCCAGGATGAAGATCCCATGGTAAACTAAACATAATAACAAAGGAACACACAAGTGTTGAAATGATAGAATCGAATGAAGCTTCAATTGTCTCTCTAACTAGTTGTGGATTAAATCTAGGATCTAGGTTGTTTGAAAAAGAGAGTGTATACTCACTTTGGGGTGATAGAACACATGGTGGTACGCTGGGTGAGAAGACCCAAAAGGTGAAATACATATGCTAGTTGATATGCACTCACAAACACAAAGGTGGCTATGGGGAAAGTCATGCTGCTGAGTGGGCTTCCTGTTCAACCATATCAAAGTGATACCTCCTGATAACTTTAATAAGGAACCACAAAGGAAAATGTCAGTTCATGCTTCATGAGACAAAAAAAGATTTGTATGCTTAAAACTCATGAACAAAAAGGAAGATACCACAAGAATGCAATTTGTGTTATGCATGGTGGAAAAATGCAAAAATGTAAAAAAAAAATGTAAAAATGTAAAAGATATTCAAAGGAGTCTTGTTAAGTTCATGCAAATCCTACCTCTTAGGGAACATTATGTCTAATGTCTCCAAGAGAGGACCAATCAAAGAATAGTATATTCACAACTTAGGGGATGCAATGCATCACATTAGGCCACCAATAGGAATGTAATATGCTAAGATAGATCATACTTATGCAGGACATCATCCAAAAAGTGACAAACACATTGCATGAAATGGCAAGGCTACACTAAGAACCAAAAATGCAAAATAAAATATGGTAATGTATGCCCCCCACTTTAAAGGAATTGCTACACATCATTCTATGAGAAATTACTTTAAAGTAGCAAAGGAAAAATGCAAAAGGAAAACAAGACATGAGAGCCAACTCGGAAAGCCCCTATGCCAAGTCATATGTTTCTAAGTAAGGCTGCATCATGTACATGAAAAGGAAGACAAAAGAAAAGGAGGTTAGCCCCCAAAAAATAACACACCAAACACATAAGGGATCTATGGATTTGGGGTCAATATGTTTGTTGCTGTAATATTTTTATGAAAGAGATTGGAACTGCCATCATTCCCTAAAGCACATAGAATTGGAAGAATGACACAAAGAGAGAGAAAACGAAAGTCCATTTTGGGTCAACATGGAAGAGACATTGTGGTATCAATGCCTTGCATCGTCCCCAAAAGGAAATTATAGGCGAAAAGAAAATGAAAAAGATAAGAAAATAAAAATCTTTTAGGTCAACATGAAGGAGACATTTTGGTCTCAATGCCTTGTGTCATCCCTAAAAGAAAAAACACAAGAAAAAGACAAAAAGGAAAAGGGACTGATTGGGTCAACATGGAAGAGACAGAGGGTGTCTCAACACTTTGCATCATCCCCAAAAGGGAAACACAAAACAAAAATGAAAAAGATAAGGACCTTTTGAGTCAACATGGAAGATACATAGGGCGTCTCAATGCTTTGCGTCATCCCCAAAAGGGAAACACAAAAAAAAAGTGAAAAATATAATGTACAACATATAGAAGAAGAGAGATACAAATAAAAGAAGTGTTCAATGAGAGATAAAACATCAAATGCACGATACACACATGAAAGAAAAATGAAAAAGGAGCAAGTAATGAAAAGGGAAGTCAACCATTAACAAATTTATTGGTTTTTCAATCTTAAAGAGTTAAGTGGAAAAGGAATAACATAGTTAAGAGACAAAGGAAAATGCATTACAAGGCTAAGGCTACAACTTCTTGCCCCCTCACAAACTGTAGAGGTGAGAATAAGTTGATGTGGGTGATGTGAAAGGATCATGCAATAGTGAGAATAGGGAATTCTACAACTATGGCATGATAAAGAAATTTAGTTTTTATTGGATAAGAGGAAAGTAATCGATGTCAGTGAAGTGATACTTATCCACTATGTCCTTCAATGTCTGAAATTCTTCGGTTCAATGTCCAAGAATGTGATGATATTTGTAAAATGGTATATTAGAATCTAAGTTAGGATGAATGGCCAACATATTCATAGGTGGTAAAAGTATAATACCTTTGCTTAAAAGCAGTTGAGGTCTCCTTTCACATTTGGATGGAGGGTGAGTAAGAAACTTGAGTTTCTTTAATTTGTAAGGTCATTTTCATTTGTTGGATTCTCCTATTTCATGAATGGAAGGAAGAAGAGGACCCATGGAGATCCTAGCATCAATGTTCTTAGAATCAGGTAATGGTTGTTCATGTGGAAGGAGAATGTTTAAGTCAGGGGAAGAATCAAAGATCACTGTACCATCATCCCAAAGTCTCCTAGGTTGAAAAGGAGGTCTATCAGGATGAGAAGGATCTTGATATCCTAATCTTGTTGTGTTTTTGTCAACTAGTTTTTGCTCAAGAAGTTGGTGAATGTCACGTTCATGTGTTGTGTCACAACCTTGTTTACTTAGGATAGTAAAGCATTTGCCATATGTTTCTTCAAGGTTTATGGGAGGGTTTGTGACTTTGTGATCATAGAATGGTTGTGAGTTTTTTGTAGAGGAACTAGGTCCACTTAAGGGAGGAACCTTAGGTCCTTCATTGATTTCAGGATGTAAGTATGCAAAGTGATCAGGAGGTGCAATAGTAGGAAGATCTTGTGACTTCATGGATGGATAAAAGGTTGCATTGGCTTCTAGGTTAGCAAGGAATTCATTGTAGAAGTTGTTCATTCTATCATAATATTCTCCTATGATGTCTAATTCATGAGGAGGACAATCATGAGGAGTTGAAGGAGCATGAGGAAGCTCAAGATCATTAGGGTCATAGTGAAAGGAACAATTGGATATATCTACCAAGGCTTTTAAGGAATTCCATAACTTATTGAAAGAAAATATACCATGATGTGCTCAAGTAAACTAAGATGCAATAAATGACTAAAAACGGAGATTCTAGAATAAAAACATAAAGCAATGACAAAAAATAGTAATGCAGAAAAATGCTAGAAAATGTCTAAAAATGCAATATGAACAGTGCAGGTGGACTGATTCACCCAAGGTGGCGAATGAGTCCTAGTATCAGATTATTTTTGTGATTTTTAAAAATTTCAATGTGATTCTAATTCTTTTCAAAATGCAATGAAGGATGTAGATGCAGAGTTTCAGTTTTTTCAATTATATGCAATGCAAAAATGAAATATAAATGAATGTTTCAATAATGCAATTTGAGAAACCCTAGAATGCAAGAACAAAACAATACCCTAATTAAATGTTGATGTAAGTGTAATCTAGGATGCAATATGAAAATGAAATAAAAAATGCAAAGTGTTCAAAATGCAGGTTCACCAAAATGAACCGTGGATTTTTGGTACCTACAAGACTCCCTAACTCTTCTAGGGTTTTTCATCTAAAAGGAGATAGGTAGGCCAAAAATGCTAACTAGGTTTGTTCAAATTATGTAATGTATGATGTTATTAAGACTAAATGAGATGAACTAAGTGTAATTTAATGATCCATATGACTAATTATGAATGCAAAATCTAGGATTTATGCTATGTTTGAAAACACAATGCGATATGCAAATAATGAAATAAGAATGAATAAATGCATAATAGAAAGAAATGAGCTGAAGTAGTGTGTACCTAGAGGTCTAATGAAGATTTTGGAATGATTTGAATGTTTTCCGGGGTTATAGAAATTGACCAATGGGACTTATTCGCCCAGGGTGGCGAATTAGTCTTGCTTCTAATGAAAACTATCAGGAATTAGTTTCTATGTCAAGATCTAGAATCTAACAAAACATAGATTTTTAGTCTCAAGGTGGGACTCATTTGCCATTGGTGGTGAATCAATCCTCTCCCAAAATTTTGATAAATCAAGAGACAACTCTACAACACCAGATTTGGGGATTTCTGCTTATCGGGTTGCCGAAGTCAATTCTTCAGGAAACTGAGAGAATACCTTCTATAAGCTTGAAATGTAGTTGATTTGACTTGAAACACCTTGTTGACTTGTTGAAAACTCTTCAACACCTAATTTTTTGTTAAATCTGCATACAAAGGTTTGCAAACACACATGCAAGAGGGGAAAAATGGTTAAGGGTTAGCAAATAGGGGTTTACCTTGGTCAAACCCCAATTTGATAATAAAACCCTTAATGAAATAATGAAATGAAAGAGAATGATAAACAAATAACATGCAAATGCTATCAACTTACCAAACCATTGTTGAATATAATCTAAAGTTGTGTTAATGGATGCTCCAAAAATGCTTGATTTGACATTTTATGATGCCTGAATGCTTGAGTGAATGAAAATATTTCTTCGATGTGATGTGTGATTGTAGGAGATGTAAAATGAGGTGAAAATCACTTATTTATACAATCTTGTGCCTTAGAAACTCGTTGATACCTCATCACAATCCAACATCAAGTTATTTTGAATAAAAACTCGAAAGGAAATTTAAAATATTTTGAATTTGGAGCCAAGGGGGACTCATTCGCCACCCATGGTGAATGGGTCCCACGTAGGACCTGAAAATGGGTGTCAAGAATTAAGTCATGTTTAATGTTATTTGTTGGCTTTACATTCAAAAATACAGTTCATTAAAGATTATAAGGGCATAAAGGGGTCAAATAAATCATAAGAAAGGTGTAAATAGTGAAATTATGCCTAGAAAAGTGTGAAATCTTGTTACATGACTTTACAACACTTCAAAATAGGACTTGATTAGTGATGAAAAGGTGATTTTTAGGCGAGTTGTAATGAATAGAGTCTAGAAAAGTGTAGAAATGTTTTACAACACTTCACAACACCTTCACAATACATCATTATTTGAATTTTAGTACATAAATATGCATGTTCAAACCACATTACAATATAAAATCAGAGAAAAATAGATAAAACATCATGAAACAAGACCTAAAAGGCCATGAAAATGACACTGAGGGGCCATTTTTCTATGGCACATGTCCACATGGCTCCTACGCACCCACACACCGTGTCTTTGAGTCACACCTTCACTATGCATACCAATGATTTGATCACCATCTCTAGAGATGTGAACATTTTTGAACATATGAAACTTTTTCTTTCAAAAATAAGCCACAAATACTAATTCTGATGTGCACTTCCTCCTTGAGATCTATGTAATGGTCATCCCATTCTCAAGAGCACTTACTAATAGATCAAATAAAGAAGAATGAAGCAACTATTAATTTCATTGATTTGATAGAAAGATTATAATATATACTACTTGTCTCTTCCATCAACTTAAGCTCTTATACAGTTGTTGCACTCACATGAAGAAAAACACATATACTTATAAAAATGATTCAATTTGTACTAAATATGTTGAAAGAGCTCATAACAATTCAAGCAGTTAGCTAAGTTGTATACACATAAAAGATACAAATAGAACATGGAGAGAATTCTTTGATGTACATACTTTTAAATAGGTTGACAACTACTCGTATTCAAAATGTTTGAGTTTGCTAGTAGTGAGGTCTACATTTCTCCTAGTATTTTTGACCCTCAAATATGTTTGAATAATTTGGGGTGGTTCAAGAACCATCCAAAATTCTAAAAAAAATAGAATATCTCTAACTTCATTACATCTCATTAACTTTGATCAAAAGTTTTGAACATAAGCGAAAAATATGATAATCAAAGGAGAAGGCACATTTGGAATTTGAGAGGAGTTATAAACATCACCCACAAGGCTTCTACAAACACATACATATGGAAATTTAATTTTTTGGGCAGAAATGTCATAGGAAGATGAATACAAATACAAAGGAAATTTGGACTCAAATACAATGAATTTCCCAACTTTGAAAGAAATCCCAACACTTGTAGTACTAAAAAATTCTTTATACTCAAATTTAGGAAATAAAAAGGAAAGGGTTGATTGTTTCTTATTTCTCCAAGACATAGATCCTAATACTATATGTGGACATCAAAATCTACAAATGGATAAATTTCTAGCACACATCATTAGCAACAAAGCAAATATTCAACATCCATATGAGATAATCCAACATGTTTTACAATGCAATACAATAACAAAGGATTAGATAAGATAATTGAAAGAATACAATACAAAATGAAGTAAATCGTATCTCATAGTGGATTGGTGCTTCTGTGGAAAGAAGCCCTTTCCCAATCCTTGATAAGCTCCAAATATGTTGATGATCAAGATGATGAGTTGTGGAGTTATGGAGTTGTGGAGGATTAAAACAATGTCTAGGAGGTCTCCAAGAAGGATAAAATAATTCCAAACATGGAGGATGTGGGACTAAAGATCCACCAATGACAAGGTGCCACTTATCATCATGTGAGAGGTTGAGGAATGAGAACATTTCAAGGTCAATGTGCCAAAGAGGGAGAGACTTGAAATTTGAATTTGATGACAAGATGAGTTAAATTCCAAGTTTGACCTTTGCAAGAGATATGTAAGAGCTCATAAATTCCTTGTTGGATGTACCTGTCAACTTGGGGGGAGATTCAAATTTGGAAGAATATTCTCCTTTTATGCCAAGTTGAAAGAAAATGATGAATTTAATAAATAAATAAATTGATTTATTTTTGCAAGTGGGAAAAGCTAGAGGATGTGATGGGTGATTAGTATTAGATTAATCATGATTTGATTAATTTAAGAGGTGATTTGACCCATTTGACTTAGATTTAAGGATTAAATTAAATCAAAAGAAGATGAAAGATGATTTGAGACTTAATTAAATAAATATTTGATTTATTTAATCAAAGAGGGTGATGATAGGATTAAATTAAATAAAGTTGATTTATCTAATTTAAATGGATGACCCTAGAGATTGAATTAAATAAGCTTGATTTATTTGATGAATGGATTTAATGATCTTGATTAAATGCATGATGTTAATTTTGCATGTCTACACTATAATAAATGTGTAACTAGTGGTATATTTTATATCATCGATATCACACTTCCTATTAGAATATAAATAACCTATAATCTCAAAATTCAAATGGTTATTATATTCAATACCAAAGTTAATGGCTCTTTTTAAATTTCTTTATTTCTTTCTAATGTGTCTCAAGATGTCTAGCTATGAATTAAATATGTATTATGAATGCATATGCAATATCATGTCTTCTTATACTTAAGTAGTTCAAAATTCCCATGAATTTTCTTTATAGAGTGTCATTCAATTATTTTTTACAATCATTAATACTATCCTGATGGAGTGAATATTGACTTGAAATCATGCATATTAAACCCTTGGATCAATTCCTTTGCATACTTACTTTGACTAATCAAAGTATTACCATCTTGCCTCCATATTTCAATTCCTAAACAATAATGAATCTTTCTAAGATCTCTTTTTATTTAATCAATAGAACCTATGCAAATTCCAACTATGATTAAATCATTAGTATTCATTAAAATCAAAGAAACATTCCTATGATCAGCTTTCTTTATTTACAAATTTTGACCACGCTTACTTTTGTTAAATCCTTGTTGAAAGAAATTTTTAATTTAAATATATACATTGACCTTGGTGTCTCTTTAAATCTACATGATTATTTTTGTATCCCAAATTATATTAGATTGTATTCTCCTTTCTTTACAAAACATTCAAGTTGAAACAAAATAATTTTTTAATTTTAATTCACCATTCAAAAATGTATACTTAATATCCATTTGATATATATCTTAATTATAATTAGTAGAAAGTGTATCATATTTATAATGGTATTCATTTTAGTTACAAGTTGAAAAGTGTCTTCATAATATATTCCTTACTTTTGTGAATAACATCTTGCAACTAATCTAGCTTTAAATTTTTCAATACTTCTATTAGGATTAAACTTGGAGTTGAACAACCATTTAGGTTCTAATTTGCAGGTAATTTTGTTAGTTCTCAAGTGTATTTTCAAATTATATTCTTCTTGAATAATATTCATCCATTCTTTATGATTCTTAGCTTCTTCAAAAATTGGAGATTCATTTGCACTCATAGCTTGATCCATTAGAGCATAATATTTATACTTGATTGGTGTCTTGATTTATCTCATTGATCTTCATAGTGTTTCCCTTATTTTTGTTTCATTCCTATTGTTTCTGTGAATGAGGTATATTACCTAACTAGTTCACTTAGTAGGTCCTATTAACACATGTTCACTTGTTAATTTTACTTAGAAATTTGGGATTTTTTTATGTAAGTCACTAGTACACATGTGTTCTTGTCTCATCTTATCTCTAGTTTTCTCATGAAATAGGATTAAAAAACTTGTCACAATCTATTAGTCTATTTTTTTTAGAATGCTTAAACTCCTAGAGATAAAATATGAAGATTAGAACTGCTGCAAAGTATTACTATATTAACAGTTGGAAAAATACAAAAAGTAATGAGAAAATATGAAGGTTGGAGTAGCTACATTATGGGATTCCTATGTTGTAATGGAAATCATTGCACTTTAGTTATCAAATACTTGTGCTATAATGGGAAGGAGAAATAGAGAGAGAGGGGGGTAAAGGAGGGAGGGGGGAAATAGAGAGAAGTAGAGAGGGAAGGAGATAGGGAGGGAGGGAGAGAGAGAGAAAGAGAGAGAGAGAGAGAGAAGTGAGATAGATAGAATTAGAGAGGGAAGGGAGAGAGAGAGAGGGGGGAATTTTTGGTGTGTTTGTGAGATGTAGGGGCATTACACTTCATGGGTAGGTGAGAAGTGTAACATCCCAATGACTACACAATAAATAATCTTATCGAGACAGTTGCACAATGCATGATCATTTGCAAAAAAAGTTTACTTAAACAACCAAGAATGAAAGAGTTAATGACAAGATTAAGCTTAAGTGAAGGGGAACTTGCATTATCAAAATTAATTATGCTAAAGGGAAGGCTATGGAATATAAAATTATATAGGTATTTAATTTTTGGAATTACATTTTGACCCCACTTTAGTTAGCATATGTATTCTAATAGACGTGAGCTAAAGTAGAGAGAGAAAGATGTTGAAGAAAATAAACCCAGGATGAAGAAGACACAAGTCTTCAATTCAGTATATGTAATTGAGAATCTAAGCTAGTACACGAAGAGGAAATGGGTCTTTGATCCTTCAAAGGTGACTACAATCTCACCATAAATATATTATCTATAGAAAAACATGTTAGGAAAAAAAATCAAAAAATACAAGATAAAATCTAATTAGACAAAAGATAGTGCTAATATCTATGGATAGCAAGCCATGCTAGCACTATATTAGAGACCATATGACAAGAAGATATGAAGACATGTGATAGAAATAAATGTCACAAAGGACGATAACCCCTGTCACAAAAATATGTGTGATAGAAACAAACCCCACAAGGAGGAGACCCTATCATGGAAAGATGAGTGATAGAAACAAACCCCACAAGGAGAAGAATCCCTATCACAAAAAGAGGAGATCATAAAACAAGTCCAGTCAAGTTTCCCCCAAGCTAGATGACAAGATCAAGAGATGTCAAGATTTTTAAGACATGCATAAATTTGAAAAAAAATAATAATCTTGATATGATAGCCCCCCTTAGAATGATATTTGCTACACAAAGGAGCATATCTCATTCTAGGGAGAAGAGAGAAAAATAATAAGGTTGTTTCATGACATACATAGTGGGATGTATTCATGGAGTGTTATCACATGAGGGATAATAGATAGAATCTACAACATAAAAAAAAGTAGAGATGCAAAAATCAAGAGCACACTAGGGATCCAATTATTCTAGGTTAGAAGTGATCATAAATGTATGTAGGTATAGATAGTATAAATAGTATGAACTATCATCAGCCCCTCAAATAGATTGGAACAAGAAGAAGAGAACATGAAGATAAATAAAAATTTGGGTCAACATGGAAGAGGCCTAAATGCCCTAATGCTTTGCATCATCCCCAACATGAAAAATCAAATTTTGCTACAAATAGAAAAATGGTGAAAAATATAGAAGAATTTTTTTGATAGATTTTCTCTTGTATCCAAGTTCCTACAAGGATATTAAGGGTCTTCAAGGCGAGAGCATAAACATTAAAAAATAAGCATGAGGAACATAAATTAATACATAAATATGATCTAAAGATAAATAATAGGTACTGTGCTAGTCTAACACCTCGAACAAGTTTTCTTGCTTCTAATCTCAATCATAATAAGGGGAGGTATGACATGCTTCCAGAGAGGGAGGATGGAAAGAGAAGTACCAGTCAGTTAATCTACAACAAGATCTGAGGAAGAGGCCACCTCATTGTCCTCTTTGAAAAGCAATTGCAAGGTTAGTATCATCGATAGATAGAAAAGATGGATGAAAAAGTCAAAATATCCTCCATTGATTTGAAAATACATTTCTCTATAGTGGAGTGTTGCGATTGAATAGAAGGAAGTGGATGAACCAAAGATTCATTTCTGATATTCAAAAGAGGGGCAACCACAAACTCTGAGGAAGCAAGAGAATTTTATATCATAAGAATGGAACAAACTAGAGTAGAACAAGATAAAGAAGGAGAAGAAAAATAAGATTTCTTACAACTGTCCTTTAGAGAGAGTACATGCTAAGATTTATACTTAAAATGAGGATGTGGAATCCTTGCATCAAAAGTAGAAGAATGCGAAGGGGCCATAGTAGACACAACTTGTGTATGAGGCATGTGTATGGGATTAGGAAAAGGATGAATATCTGGTAAAGAGGTGATCAAGAGAGGCTTTGAAGAAGGATAGATGAACTCATGCACTCACTGAGGAGGAGGCTCATCAAGATTCGTCGAGCAAGCAAAGAGAAAGATAGAGGTGATGGAATATAAATAAGAGTGGAGATAGGAGAAAAAGAAAAGAAAAAAGTTTCATCCCCGATCTTTTGCAAGGCCTCACATTCTTTTGCTAATGCTCATCGATGATGTTTACACTCATGCACAAGTTGATTACGATAGCTATGAGCATCGAGAATAACAGCTTGAGAAGACTCTAAAGGATCTTGTTCCACCAAAGGAGTAATCTTCACATCCATTTCCAATGGAAGAGTAGACTCCTAAGGAGGAATAGGAGGAGGAACATAGACAGAGATGAGAGTCTCAACTACAAGCTCCTTTCATTTTTATTCAATGGGAGCAAGTGGAGGAATGGGAGGAGGCCTTGACAGATAAGATGCTAGAACAATGTAAGCTAAGCCAACTTCAGACATTTATTTTCCCTTACCATAGAAGGTGGATCGGGGTATTATGGGAAAGACCATGAGTTGGAAGACTTGGGATTTAAATCTCATCAACATGGGTGCCTTTCCTTTTCTTGTGTTGGGAACAATGTAAGGAACTAAGGAAATCATTGAGGGTTGTGAAGTCGTAAAAGAGGAGGAAGGTCTATGTGTGGGAACTTACTTGTCCTTAGCCTTCAAAGAGGAAGGTATAGAGGACAAGGCATGATGTTGAACACACATAAAGGCCTTTATGGAAATTGCATGAGAAGAAGGAAAAAAATTAGCATTAGGGGCCATGATTCTCATATTGTATCTGTAATATGCCATGTAGAATAAGTTTGCACGTGGCGGTAAAGGTCCAATAGGGAAGACCAAAACTGATCTAGAGAAAATCCACCACGCAACTTTGAGGACTCACATATTGTAACATTTACTAGAGGATGATTGGTACCATGAGGATCAATGTGGCATACACTCTTGAAGGGCCCTTACAAGAAAATATTCCATATTTGGAGTTAGATGGATTTTTGCATCATACACAACATATATATCTATCATGGATTGAGGATATTTGGATAATGATCTTATGAAAGGATTAGAAGGATCCATATGTAGCACATCTAAGAGTGAAGAAGATGCATGCAAATATTTTTCAGTTATATCATTGGGAAGACATGCATCGAGACATTACAAAGTTTGTTACTTGATTCTTTGAGTCCTAAAGAGTATAGGCCAATCATCGACATCCAACATGACCTCTTTACCCTCACGAGATTCCTAAGTTAAAATGAAACACCATCTCCATGGAACTTATTGTTGTTCTACTTTCATCTTCATGATTACATGATGTTATCATGGTGATAGTTGAAAAGTTGACCAAAGTAGCTTACTCATATATCTATTCCATACTACCTATACAATAGTAGTAGAAGAAAGGGTTTTCTTGTATGGCATCATTAGATTGCATGGGATTCCTCTAAATATTATATTGGATAGATACCTAGTGTTCAATTTGAAATTTTGAATAGCATTACAACAAGCATTGGATTCTCAACCCAATTTTATTATAGCATATCACCCCAAGATAAATGGCCAAATAAATAGGGTCATTCAAGTGTTGGAGGATATGTTATAGATGTATATGATGGATCATCGGTCTAGCTGGTAGGAGTATATGTATTTGATGGATTTTACCTACAACAAAAATCACCATAGTTCCTTAGGCATGACACCCTTTCAAGAATTGTATGAGAGGCCTTGCAAAACTCCTTTAATTTGGGATCAGATTGAGGATAGGGCTTCCATTGGTCTTGATTTGTTACAAGATATGGAGAGATAAATGTTCTTGATTAGGAAACAACTACATGAGGCTCAATGCCATTAGGAAAAATATGCAAATGTTAAGAGGAAAATAAGGATCTCATCTTAATAGGTGACAAGGTATTCTTATGAGTGTGACCCCATAATAGTCCAATCCACTACAGAAAGGGCTCTAAGATTGCACCTCACTTTGTGGGTCCTTTTTACATTTTAGAGTGAACAGAACCAATAGCTTATCATCTAGCTTTTCCACCTAGCCTATCATGTATTAATGATGTTTTTAATGACTTGTATTGTGAAGATATGTTCATTATGCATCTCATGTTTTGAATTGGGAAGGGCTATAGGTGGAGTTAGATAGAAAGTTAGCACTAGAGCCCATTCATATTTTGGCTTGTCAAATGTTGGGATTTTAAGGACAAAAGCCAAACCAGGTTGAAAGGTACAATGAGACAAATTGATGAGGTTGTCGCTACTTGGGAGGACACTACACAAAAAAGAACACATTATCCTCACTATTTTGAGGAACTCCATTTTAAAAGAAAACTCCAAGTATATTTTCATGAAATAAAATATCAATTGTTCAATCAATATGTAATTGCACGACCTACAAAAACATTGTTTTATGAATAAATATTTTTCCTAAAATGTTCTTGTAAATAAAATAAAATAAAAATCATTATTTTATATCAAGAACCAATGGTGATGAATGAAATTAGAACTATCACATTTCTTACAAAGACATTAGATGCTTATACTTCTTGTTTGAATATAATAAGAAATAAATATAAAGATACTTGTCATTTGGGGTGAAATTTACCATATAGAATACCCATTACCAAAGTGAACACCCATAACAACTTAGAAATAATATCTTAATTTCTTATCCATGCATTCAATTATAAAATTAATATTAGTACTAAAACAATATATTGATTCTAATCCTCATAATCATTAGATTCACAACCTTGTATTCTCTAGGTTTTAGAGGCCATGATAATAAAGGATAGAAAGAGTCATGTTCACTACTTAAAATCCTAGTTCTATACAAATTCAAAGTGGCGAATCCCACAATATGTTAATTTCAAAAAATATATGAACCTGAAAGGAAGTGAGAATCTAATAGTAATGTGATATGCCCCAAAATAAGCATGAATGTAATATTAATGTTGAATATGATTAATATGTGTAATTATATTATAAATTATTATTTATACTCCAACCATGCATCATTTACTATGATGAAATTTTTTAATAAAATAATATTTTGACTTTTAAACCAATACTAAAATATATCTTTTGAAAAAATGGGAAATTTAGTTTCCACTATATATTATCCTATTGAACCATAGGTTGTAAAGTGTAGGGAATTATGTCTCTTTTGCTCAATTAGGGTCTTTCACCTAATGAAAAGAGATAGATCCCACACCCAAAATCCAGGTGGTTCACTCAATTTAATGTATGTATGATGAAATTATGCCTAAATACAATGATCTAAATGTAGCTAATCGATAAAATTTATTGATTAAGAATGTAAAACTATTGAAATGCAACTTGTTTGAAAACACATTATGTCATACAAGAACACCTAGAAATGTGAACAAAACTGAACAAAAATGGATGAAATTGAAAGTGTGCACCTGAGATATGGATGGAGACTAGAAATGACTTCTAGAATGCTAATAATCCTAATTTTTAATCCTATTGGGACTCATTCACCATTCTAGGAAAATTAGTCTTGGTTCTCTAAAATTGTTCTGAAGCCCGTTTCAGACAAGTGGGTGTCTGAAATGCAGATAACTAAAAATAGGCCTAGAAGTGGAACTCATTCTCCACCCATGTCGAATGAGTCCAATTTTGAATTTTTGAAGATCCAAAAGAGGAAATAGGAGCTCTCAGTCTGCACTTTGGCTTTCTATAGGTGTCCGCTTCTGAAACTCTAATTTCTGAACCTAAAAGTGAGTTCTTGTTGATATTTTGACTTGTTCAATGAATACAAGACTTAAACAACTTTGAAATGCAATCTTCAATGATTTATAATCCTCCAAGATGTCTAAATCTACAAACACACAAGAAGAGAAGGAGAAATGTTGGATGTTAGGGCATGGGGGTTTGCCTTGGTCAAACCCCTTTTAGGTAATTAAACCAAAATAGAGAAAGAATGTAATGAAACATATAATAATGAATTTGATTCACTTGCCATGATGATTGACCTTGAATTTCTGCAACAAAACATGAAGAATCTGCCCTTGAATGTCTAAAAATTCTATCTTAATGACTTGAAATGATGAAACCCTAACTTGCTTGACTTGAGATGGAAGAATGATGGATGAATAATGAAGAATAGTTCTGATTTAAGGTTTAGAGACTTTATTTTATAGGAAGTCCACCTTATTTTCTCATTAATTAGATCCCTAAGGCCGACATGAAGAAAAACAAAACTTAAATTCCAAAATATCCCGCTCAAAAGTCAAAATTGGCCCAAATGGGACTCATTTGCCACCTTGGGAAAATCAGTCCCACCTGGTAGGGACTCATTCACCATACATGGTGAATTAGTCCTAGTGGGGCCCATTTACTAGCCAGAATGCTAGAAAGCTGAGAAATAAGGTTTATATTGTGAGTTTGTGGGGTATTTTATCAAATATTGTCTCGGGATGCACAATATGGGGTAATAGGGGCCTATTAATGATGATGTAAAGGTAAATTAGGGAATGGGACACAAAATTCAATGTGAAAGTGTGATTAAATACACTTTACAACACTAAAATGAGGTCCACACAACATAGAAAGATATAACATCCAATGTGAATGTCTAAAACACATTACAACACTAGATTATCATTAATTTTATTTTAGAAGTGATTAGTGTGATAATGTTATTAAATACATTTTATAATGTTGAATTAAGGGAAGATGGATTCATTAAGTCTAGAAATGTGTGGAAGTCTTTTACAACACTTTACAACACCTTTACAAGACATTGATAAATGCATGTTATTCAATTTGTAAGGGTCCAAGACCTAGTGTGGGTGCATAAAACGCCTCACAACACTAAATCAAGGCCTTATTAAGTCCAATTTATCATGAATTATTCCCATGTCAAGCAATAAATTTCCATTTTTCTATGGTACACCTATTTACCAATAATGGTGGCCTTAGTTTCAACTATCACCATTTCACAAAGATTTACCTCTAAATTTTTTTTGGGTTAAAGTGACTCACTTGCAATCCTACAACTACCTTTTTGTTTTTTGTTAACATTGGTAAATATTTTCTCATATACGTTTAAGTTTTTTATCCAATGTTATTTAGAGAATTTTTTGCTTGCAACTATGAAGATGGAGCTATCATTAAGTGGAGAACATGAGGATCATCATCCTTAACTATATCCTTTATACATATTTCTTTCATTTACTTTTATGTCGATTACTTGTTTACTTTGACATGCATAATTCATAGTTTTTCACATGCAAGCCAAAGTATGAGAAAACTATGAGAGTGAAAAGTGCATCTCTAACAACATTTTCCATTCATTTTGATAGTTTTCTTGAATGCAATAGTCAAGTATGCATATTTTTAAACAAAAGTTAGCATTTTACCTAAGTAAAAGCTAAACTTGATTTCCCAACCTCCACTTTAGTTGAGCTTGAATCACTATCCCCCAAGGATCCAAATATGATATTCACACGGTGTTCCACAGGGACACGTCCCCCCCCCCAAAAAAAATATTATTGTTTATGAGACAGGGACATTTCTGAGACTTAGAGACTTCAGGGAAATGTCTCCCTGTCGTCCCTCCATTTCTCCACCATCTCCAAGATGTCTCTCTTTTGAGGGGACTTCTGGACATCCTTGAGACTTCTAGACATCCCCCAAAGTGCAAGAAACTTCCAAGCGCCCCCCTTAAAAATGCAATAAAAAATTATTTTTATTAAAAAAACAAAAGTAAAATTTATAAATTTTAAATTTTAAAGTATTGTTAAAAGCCTAACAGGCTAAATGAATCATGCCTTTGACTTTTTCCTCTATTTTTGTTTACATGACTAAGTATGGGCGTCTAAGTTCGGGCGATTGAAAGTTACAAGCATGAGGGGGTTTTTTTGTTTCATTTTTGTTTATGCTTTGTTGGATGTCCAGACCTATCCAAAGCCATTAGCCATTTACTATTTAGTTTTTTTTTTTTTGAAGTTTGAACTTACATTGTTGATTGTAATTATGAATTATTATTATGAAATTCAAATTAGGAAACATTAGTTCTCGTTGCAATGTCTATTAAGTATATTTTCATTTTGATTTTAAATGTTCACTAGTTAAATGAAATCATTGCCATGTGTTTAAACTTTAGACTTTACTTATTCCTTAGGCTTCTACAGTTGTACATCTTTTTATAACTAATTTTTCAAGTACTATATGTATTTCGGCACGCCGGCCCCCCACCACACCCCATTGTCATCCCCCTGCCACCCCCAAACTTAAACCCCTCACCCCCATGTCCCCAAAATGTGTCCCCTGCCATCCCCCCGTCTCTATCCCCAAAACCTCGTGGAACATTGTATTCACATTTCTTGTTTCATACATTGGGTCAATCTTGCATTTGTGGCCCTAGAATTGATTCAAGGCCACACATGAGTCCTTGACACTTGAATTCCAAAATAAAATTTAATACTAGATGAAATAAAATTGTTTATCCATAGCGAAAACTTATAGATTTGTTGTAAAAATAAATATTACACACTCTTTAAAATTTATTAATAATCACTAAGATTATCCATACAACCTTATTTTAATATCAAACATTGAAATTAAAGAGCAATCTTCATATTTACCCTAATTTATTTAAAAATTAAAAAATCCTTTAAATATAATAAAAAGATAATCACATTAAAAATCATTTAAATAAGAAAAACATGCCCACAGTTTTTATTTAAATACTAAACACATAATTACATGAAGTTAGTTTCAATGGAATTTGGGTATCTTACTCAGAAAAAAATGCCTAAGACAAGAAAACACTCAGAAACAAACACATTTTTTCACTCAGATTGGCAGCACCACCACAATACTAAAACTCACATGACGATGGTGGCGGTGGAAGTCGGACAGAGATTGGCGAAAAAGGAGAGCTTATATGGCGGCAAATCAGTGGCGATCCACTGATCAACAATGAAATTTTGCTTCTTGCAGGCAATATCGGGCCCAGTGGAGGAGACCACCACATAATCACAGTACCACTCGGGGAATGCACCCGTGCCGTCGAAGAGGAGTTCCAGGCTACATATAGGACCACTAAGGCAAAGTCCCCGCCTGCTAAAAATATCCAAACTTCCCACCTCGAAGTAGTCGTAGTTCTGCCCCATGAGACCGCCCCATGTGACCAAGTTCTTTACCGAAAACTTGGCGCCCTTCGCGTTGCCCACTGCCAAACTTATGTTGGAGTCGGTCTCGGCCTTAAACCTCTGCCCTGTGTGCACGTACACGTTGTAAACACACGTCTGCGTCTACGCAATCAAAATGAACAAAAATATTTGAAAATCCACAAATTAAAATCACAGAAACCTTAAAATACCAGAGAGAAAATATGAAGAATAGAGCTGCTACAAACTCTAACTATATTAGCGTTGGAAAAATATGAAAAATAATGAGAAAACATGGTAGTTGGAGTAACTACATTATTGGATTCATGTGTTACATTATAATTACAGATCCTCACGCTATAATGGTGATCATTGCGAGAAACAATGCAGAGCGCAAAACTGTGGCTTCGGAGGCCATTGTGATGATCATAACTATGCAAACAAAGCATGCTCAAGGGTGGATTTTATAGGGGCTGATATCGGCCAACCCAGGGTTAGAATTCACAAGAGTAGAGTTTCTCATTGTTGAAGGCTATGATAAGATTGCATGTTCAGGTAAGTGATGATGATGATGTGGGGCAACGTTATAATTCACCATAAACTTTTTGGAAACATGGCTCATGTGTAATCCATAATTCAATGAATAATATCATACTGTACAAGGAACGTGTTTTGCATGTTTTATTAAATAAGATGTGGCTTACAGTAAGTAGCCTTGAGCAAAACTGTAAGCTTATCTCCATGAACATTATAAGGCTTAACACCCACTTCCAACACCACATTTATGACAGCTACATTTCTAACACCCAATGGCGTAGGTTCTTGTTTCAAACACGATGAGTATAAATGCTCAAGCTTTTTTCATCCTATGCAACATCAAAGGCATTCTTGAGAACAATGTTTTGAGGGTTGACAGAATCTTGACTAACATACATTATTGAATCGACATCTATTCTAACGTGATTATAATTTGTGTCATCTTTGTAATTGCTCTTTCTAGTATTGATCTCCCTAGCAACTACGATACTACTATTATTGGCATTTTTAACTAATTAAAGAGACATAGATATTCGCCATAGGTATTTTTAGGCTAGACAGACATCAAACAACCTATAAAGAAGGTCAATATTTTGTCAAAATCTCTAATAATCTTCTTATAATGAATGGCCAATCTTTTGTAAAAAATGTCTAATAAAAAATATGAGAGTGAGAAATGAATGCAATTTCATAAAGAAAAACTCTAATCTTCTATTATTTTTAATCCAACTGGCCTTCTTATAAAACTTGTTTATATTCATTTGATCTTTCATACTAATTAAAATTTGACTAACTTATGAAGCCCTATCAACATTCTAATTCCACATAGTGAAGAGTGTCAGTGTAATATGACTGGAATGTCTTGAAATTCACAAGTGGCATTGCATATAGATGATCATTTTCACGCCTCCTATAATGGCAAAAAGTACTTTTCTTAGTTTAATCTAGCCTAGGTAATATAATGCAATCAATGAATTATAATGATCCTAGATTAATTTAGAGTTGGATCAATAACAAGAAATGAGTATTTCAATAATTAAATGTGATAGATTGTCATTTTTAGATCTACAAACAATGTTGGAGGAATGGAATTGATGATTTTTTTCAATCATAAATTTTACCACCCTCAAAATCATAACTATTTTATGCTCTGTATAGACCCACAAAAATTATGGTTCAAACTTAAATGGTACAAATTTGTCTCTGATTGTTTAGGATCCACCTTAATGTGAATGAACTTAATCTATTAAAAGAATACCTCAAGACACAAAATGCCTCGATATCTTATATTTATGTAATGATTATAAAGATTATGAAGACTATTTGTAAATCTTTTAAATTGATAGGGTCAATTTTTCCTATGTAAAACTCTTGGATGAACCAACTTTACAACTTTGAGTGAATATACAAAGACAACATGTGTAAACATGCATGTCTCCTATATGATTTAATATAAAATTTTGAATACTAATAATAAATGAAATAATATCTCTGCTAGTAGTTAATTAATTTATTCACAAATGTGTGGTTGCACATACATCTTTACACACATTTCCATTCCACTATCAAATTCGTTAAAATGAAAATAAGAAAAAAATAATTGTAGAAATATAATTCTAACATTGTTATCTGTAAGAATTAATTTGTAGAAATAGAAAAATTAATTGTAAGAATACTCACTTTCTTTCTATCTTCATACTGCTTTTATGTTGTGAATTTTCTCTTTGATTCCTAAATGAAAATGATTTTGAAAGAGGAAAAAATGGGTTTTACAGGGACCTGAAACCATAAATTTTACAAAAAAAAAAGATAAAACGTCAAAGAACCCAGAAACAGAGAGGCTATAGAAAGGACATTAAAAATACAAAGTAACAACCATAAAAAAAAGGCCAACAAAGGCCACAAAAAAGACCCCAAAAAGACCAGATAAAACACCAGCAGCAACTAAGCTTGGGACTTTAAAATTTCCGCTGTCTCAACTTCCATGTCGTTCATCTCCTGAACCCCCCTCTTTAAGATCTGGACCATCTGGGAAGTAGGAGGCACTTTCCTCTTAACATTGGCACAGGTCCTCTTCGATATTCCTTGGTCCTCATTCTTTCCTTTATCCTTGTCCTCTTCTAGATCAACAACCAATGAGCCTTGTTGTAACTTTTTCAACTTTTTCATACATTGCATTAATGATAATAGCATTATGCCTTGCCATTCTATGGTTTTGTTCTGTTAGAAACCAAGATCTGATTGCAAACTAGAAAAATCACCTTCCATAGAAGAGAAAAATGAAAAAGTAGAGATTTGCAAAAGATGTGCAAATTGATATATTCAAAGTACCGATAATTAAAAGAGATAATTTGCTTTATAAAAGCAAAGATGCATAACCCTAATCTTATCTTGAGCAACAAGATAGCTTGATAAGATAAGGATAAAACCTATAACTTAATAATTAAATATGCCTAAGTAAACTTATGCAAAGTGTAATTAATAATTAATTACACCAACACCCCCCATAAGTGCAACTTAGGGAGAAGCAGATTATTATGCAAATATGAGTCCCGGAAACAAGGCTTGATTAGGTACTCATGTACAAATGCAAAGAGAGAGAAAACCTAGTGGGAAAAATCCCCCCTCAGATAGATGAATTGTTGTGAAGAAGCACTAGAAGAACTCTGATGAAGCAACATTGGAACCCTAAATCTAACAAGCAAGGAAAGATACTTCTGTTTGCAAAATACCATATTGGAATCACAAATGCAACAACAGACCCG
This sequence comes from Sequoia sempervirens, assembly GCA_007258455.2. Taxonomy (NCBI): domain Eukaryota; kingdom Viridiplantae; phylum Streptophyta; class Pinopsida; order Cupressales; family Cupressaceae; genus Sequoia; species Sequoia sempervirens. Next base: position 851,457,541 of record VDFB02281492.1, on the reverse strand, counting down.
ATGCTAAGGAACACTGGAAACTCACATACTGGATCAACCCTAGAATCTGTAAGCAACAGTAGATGAAAGGATGAAATGACCCATAATGATGACAAATCTGGAAGTTGTGTCTCTCAAAGCCAATGCCAAACTGAAACTAAAACTTCCCATAGGACAAGTACCATCAAGATTCTGGAACATTAACCATAAAAAAATGGCCCTCAAATGAGAAAGATCTGAACCAATGCGGATCAAGAACCATAAAATCCCAATGTGAAGTGTGAACCGAAGCAAACCAAAGATGTGTCTAGCTAAGCAAGAAAGAAGCTAAAAGAAACAATAGGAAACCAGACAAACTCATGTGAGTTGTCACCAATATAAAGAATGGATGCAAGAACCCCCTTAATGGAACTTTATATCAATTTGTTATTACAATACCCAATGATTGCAGAAGGAGAGAATGCAAAACTACAAAAACATAAGTGAAAATGCAAACCTAGTGCACGAAACAAAAAATAATGCATGCATAAAATAAGGTACAAATCTTCTATAAATGACCTTAGATATGCATAGAGGCTGAAACTAGCTTTCCAATGCTATGAAAATCATGAAAAATAGATAAGCGAGTCAAAAGATATGTCTCCTGGAGTGAAAACAGCAACATCTGACTTCTAAGGCCTAAAAATACATCAAAAAATAAAAACTAGAAAATCACACCTACACCATTGCATAGAGCGTTGAAACACCTTTTTGATGATATCTCGTTTGCAAAAAAAGGATGTTGTATGCCCAAGTTACGCCCGCTTTCGTGAAAGTGCTCTAAAAAAAGTCTAATTTGGCTACCAGAAGCCCTTAGGGGCTAAAAAAATAGAGCCCCTGGTTGCCTGGGTGGACGAGGGGGCTGGTTGTTTGGCTCCTGGGGCAGAGCCCCTAGTCACCCACATGACCGGGGCTGGGGCTAGAGGTTGCCGGTAGAGCCCTCAGTCACCAATGTGATCGGTGTGGGGCTTATGAACCCAGCGAGGGCTATCATGTGGGCGTTGGTCGACCAAATGACCTCGGCCGAGCCCACGAGGGTTCAAGAAGGCGGGTGGCGCAATGTGGTGGCAGTGTTGGCCCGGTGGTGCGGCGGTGGCCACTGGGAGGTGCAGCAACGACGCTGCATTTTTGAACTGGCCGTGCAAAAAGTGTGCAAATTTTTTTGATTTTTCATATTTTTTGATTTTATTTTTGAAATCTATGCCTCGTAGAGCGTTCCTGGGGGTCGTACGGCCCTCGAGTAAATTTTTTTTGCCTCTCGAGATGATTGTGTCCAAATCAGACAAATTTTATATCAAAATAGGGGTTTTTGGGCACTACGAATCCAACGGTGAGGTCCATTTGGGCCCAAAGTGCTCTGAAAATCAGGTGACCCCTAGATCTATCAAAGATGCATAACCCTAATCTTATTTTGAGCAACAAGATAGCTCGATAAGATAAGGATAAAACCTATAACTTAGGAATTAAATATGCCTAAGTAAACTTATGCAAAGTGTAATTAATAATTAATTACACCAACATGGTCCACAACAATTTTCATATTGTTTTTTATTATAACAATTTCATCTTCCAAAGTCTTATACTTGTCCTCAATGTCGTCATCTCTCATCCTAATATTGTTCTTTTTCCATTTTCCTTCTTCATTGTTCAGAGCTGATAGCTTCAATTCCAGTTCCTCCAACTTGCTATTTAGAATCCTATTTATGAGATTAAGATCATTGATTTTTTGATAGGCCCATTTCATATCCCTGAAAATATCACCAACACCACATCTAGTAGAGGCAAGGATGTTTCTAGATTGATCCCGATCTAAAATGAGGTTGAAATCACCTGGGTTAGGGGAGCAGGGAAATATGGTTCCAACATCTCTGATAGAGGCAGGAAGGGTAGAAACATAATCTCTACTAGCTTCAGGGTTCTCAGTCTTATCCTCTAGAGAGTCCGCAGAGTAGGAAACCAACTTTTTGGCAGGGGAACCCTTGAGAACGGGTTTCTTTAAAGGGGTCGTGCAGCTAGGGAAATTCTCAAGGTTAACTTTCGTGTGCTGGGGCTTACAAATTTATATGATTTTGTATGTAGCAATCAATATTTTTAAAATAATAATAATTATTTTATAATACTATTAATAGTAATAGTAGTATTAGTGATAATAGTAATAGTAATAAATTCCTACCTTCATTAACTTGAACATGACCGACATTTAGAATACAATTAGTTTATTCTAGGTTGGTCTTTTTATGTCCCTTGGTGAAATGCTAGAAAAAATATATGTACTTGACCTTCTATCTTTTAAAATAATCTAATAATTTAGACCCAAGAGGATGCAAGATATTTTTAGGGTAGTAAATTAAATGTTTCAATAGTCGTCCTTACAAAGTATCATTGACATGAGAAGTGTTAAATGTTCCAATTGAATTTTAAAATCATAATTTCTAGGATAATAGATGAGGGGAACTTTAGAGAGGAATCAAGGATTTCAATAGATTTGGTTACCAAATTGATTATTATTAGGGATTATATTCCCTAGTTGAAATGACTTGATTTGCAAGGGTATGATAAATCTATGAAGAAAATAATGGGAAAATTACTTGTATATGTAGAGTATTATAAAAAATTGAAGGGGAACTAATTACAAAAGGAGGGGATGATGGAATGATCAAAGGATATGTTAATTTCATAGAAAAAGGAGAATGTTGAAGATATTCTTGATAAAGATGCATTTGTTAAGGAAATTAATCTTGTAAGTTCTTTGACTTTGCTATTTTTGATATATTTGGTTTACAAATTCTTCTATAGGTGGTGGAAATATGTTTAGATAATTTATTGATACTCATTATTCAATTTATATATTAAGACCCTTGTAGTCATATTCTACCCCTAGTTAAAATAAATGGAATGTTAAACATGTGTTTCATATTTCTTGAGTTAAAATATGAATGAGCCATTTCTAACTTCCAACAAATATTTTATTTCTTAATTTATTTTTCTACCAAAAATTTTAATGTGTTATTTCCTAATGTGTTTTAACCCAAATGATTTCTCAAGATATTAAAATTTATGCACTCAAGTGATGCATATTACATTAGATGAAAAATCCTATGATTCCTTAGCTACATAATTGTGTTAAAGTAGTGGTCTCATCATCCACACCGACAAACTTGCAAAAAATGTATTTTATTTCATTTATAAGTTGAACTAAATACTATTTTAGCCACCATTTATAATTTTAACCAACATATTGTTAACCAACAATCCTTATAAAATGTCACTTGAGACAAATATCATATTCACATATCCTAACCATTAGTTGGACTTGTGGATATACAAGTTTGACTGGTAGCTGTCAATAAAGATTAGTTTACCTATATTATTTAAATTAAATTAGAAAAGAATAATTAGGGAGCATCAACATAGGTGAGAAAGAGGAAACAAATTGTAGCATAAAAAATGTATCCCTGGACATTTTCATGCTTATTTGGGTCTTTCTTATGGATTTTGGCCTAGTTTTTCCTAGATTTAATGTTGTAATGTGGTCAATACATTCACATTAGGTCTTGGGTCCTTGTGAATCATTAAGAACCTTATGATATTTTGTAAAAGTGTTGTGAAGTGTTGTAACACATTTTCACACTTTTTGAGGGCCTTTTTACTATAATTCACTTAAATAACCCCTTTTTTATCATTTACCAAGTCTTATTTAAAAGTTTGTAAAGTGTTGTAACAAAATTTTGCACTTTTCTAGGCTTTTCATCAATAATTTGACCCTTTCTTATGTTTAAATGACCCCTTTATACACTTACCAACCCTACTTAAGTGTATTTTTTAGAATAATCCCATTAAACATCATTTCATACACTTTAATTCCTAACACCCACTTAAAATGCTTAAGTGAGACCAAGTCGCCAATAGGGGCAAGGTATGTGTAGAATCATGATGGGCCAAAAAGTGGCGATATGATGGGTATGTGTAGGGTATGTGGCTAACGACTTTTTTTTTCCCAAAATTGATGAAACAAAAAAGGTTTTTAAAGGAGATTCTCAAATTTCCACCAATATAAATTGTGCTTTACTTGAATTTAATATTTATAATTATTATTCATTTTCTATTTGAATTTACTCAAAAGTCTTAATTGATAGGCTAATTGAAAACATCTATAGCTTTCAAACAATATCACATTTTTAATCTAAAACATGTGTCACATTCTATGCTTTGTATACTATAGGATTAAAAAGAAATAATGAATTTTCATGAAGTTTTGACCAAGTGGTCAAACATAGAAGTTTTATATTTTAAAATTTGTAATTAAAAATTCACAATTAATTATTTAATTAGAAAAAAAATTACAAAAATATATGCATCTCATTGGGACATGAGTCCTCTACTTATATCTAAAATCTTATAAACAAATATTATCATTTTATTTTGTTAGGGTGGTCAAACAAACACCTAAATATGTATAGGATCATGATGGGCCAAAAGTGGCTTATATGATGGGTATGTGGTCGGGATAACTTTTTTACCCAAAATTGATAAAACGAAAAGGGTTTTAAAAGGATATTCTCAGCTTTCCACCAATATAAATTATGTTTTACTTTGAATTTAATAAATTAATATTATTTATTTTCTATTTAAATTACGAATAAAGTCCTGATTGATAGGTTGATTGAAAAAGATCTATAGCTTTCAAACAGTATCACATTCTATGCTTCACATACTATTGGATTAAAAAAAATAAAATTGAATTTCATGAAGTTTTGACCAAGTTAAGGTGGTCAGACATACGAGTTTTTATATTTTTAAAACTTATAATAAAAAATTCATAATTTATTATTCACTTGGAAAAAAAATCATAAAAATATGCATCACATCCTGACATGAGTCCTCTACTTATATCTAAAATATTATAAAAAAATATTATCATTTTATTGTTGTTAGGGTGGTCATACAAACACCTACTCATTTTTTTCTCGAAATTTAAGTACTACTACATTGAAATTTCAAATTTTCACCAAATAGATTTTTATTTATTTTAAATAAACCTAAAAGAGTTTAGAAACTACATTCAATTTCCTACAAATTCTATTATTACATATTTTCAAAATAATATAGATAACTTATTCAAATTTTACGCCATGCTGCTCTAGCCTCTAATTTTTCCTAATTTTCTCACCACATATGGATTTTTTTTTCTATGATGATCCTGCACATACCCACCTACGTCTTATTTTTTCCCTAAAATTTAAGTACTATTGCATTTAAATTTCAAATTTTCACCAAATATATTTAAAAAAAAAAAAATACCTAGAAGTTTAGAAACTACATTCAATTTGCTATAGATTCTATTCTTACATGTTTTTGAAATAATATAGATAAATTATTCAATCTTTTATGTCAAGTTGCCTAACTCTAAGTTTTCTAAATTTTTCACCACTTAAGGGCCTGTTGTTTCCATGATGATCCTACACATACCCGGCGACTTAGTCCCACTTGGCTCAAAAATGAAAATTATTTCAAAATTCTGGTAGGATATTATTCTCTTATCCTTGAGGTCGACATGTGATGTATTTTTGGGAAATTTTACATTACTATGTATAAATATAGGGTTTTCTCTCTTATTTCATCCCAATTCATTCACTCACTAATTAATTCACTTAATCATTCAAGCAATTATCAAGCGTTCACTTTGGAATTTTCAAGTCTACATCCATTGGAGCTTCTACTTGCATATCTTCAAATTTCTACCTCAAGGGTTTGGTGAGTTGTAGCATTGCATGTTGTTCATTCATCATTCTCTTTTCATTTCATTTCATTTTCAAGGGTTTAATTGCCAAACCAGGGTTTGACCAAGGCAAACCCCTATTCTCTAACCCTCAACACTTTTCCCCCTCTTTACATGTGTTTTTTGTAGGTCTTGTATGAAAAATTTTCAAAGAGAAAGGTTTTAAAAGGTTTCATCAATTCATCAAAGTCATTCAAAGTCAACAAATGCCTAAGAGAAGCTTGGAGATCACCTATAGACCAAATTCTACAAATTTTGATCCAGAAACCTGTTAGGAACAGAAGTGCAGATTGAAGACCATAGATTCTTGTCTTGAATTTTCTGAGATTCATAGGTGGAATAAGTCACCATATGAAGTGAATTAGTCCCACTGCTAGGCGTAAAAATTGTTTTCTACAGTTCTAGCTACCCAATGCCCTGAAACAAGACTAAGTCGCCTAGCTTGGTGTAAGTGTCATAGTTGGCTTTGATAGTGATTTTTGTAGGATTCCAAAGCCTCTCCACATCACTTTCCAATTTCCAAATGCATCACTTCAATCTCATTAATTTTTGTTACAGTTTACATGCATTTTTAGTTCATTTTTCATATCATAGTGTGTTTTCAAACAAAGTGCATTTCATTAGTTTTGCATTAATAATAAATCTCTTTTATCATCTCATTTCATTTAGTACATTACATTTAGGCATATTTCAATCATATTTACATAAGTTTTGAGTGAACCAACTAGATTTTTGGGATACCTTTCTCCTTTTAGGTGTAAAACCCTAGAAGTGTAAGAGAGCCCTTACCCCCAAAAATCTTTGGTTCATTTTGGTGAACCTACATTTTGAACATAATATTTCTGATTTACATTGTATTCACATCCTAGGAATAGCTTGCATCAACATTGCATTAGGTTTTGCATTGTTTTGCATTCTATGGTTTTAAAAATTGCATTAGTGAAAGGCTCATATAGCTTGCATTTTTGCATTGCATTTCATTAAAAATCAACAAAATTTTGCATATTCATATTATATCCGCATCTGAAAAACCTAAAAAGCATAAAAATCAGTTTAAAAATTTCAAAAATATTCAAAACAAGAACTCCTTAGACTCATTTGCCACCTTGAGTGACTTAGTCTAATTGTACATTCTGCACTACATTTTCTATCATATGAAGTTACTTTTCTGAGTTTCTACCTACTATTTTTGCATTTTAGTTTTCTTTTCCAAAATTTCAATTTTAAGGATTTTCTTCTTATTTGTAGACATTGCATTTGCATTCACCCTACATTTAGTAGCCTTTGCATGACTGTTTGGTGCCTTATTGCTAATACCTTAGTGAGAAGAATTTTGAGACTCATGGAATCCTGCAATAACACACTCATTATGGATCTTGGGTTATCTAGAGCTACTACTCCTAGTATTGATAATAGTGCATTAGGCTAGGATAATACCTTTAGCAACTCTTTGCATTCAGGAAACATGCATGTTGAACATAAGATTGATGATATCCCACAAGCAAAGATCATTCAAATTCATGAAGACTTAGTACACTTGCAACACCAAGTCAGCCTTGAAAGAATTTCCACTAATGCAATTCCAACCATAGAAAACATTCACCGCATGCTTGAAAGTGATGAAGGTCTTGACCTTGTGAAAAACATAGTTTAGATCTTTGGCAAACATCTTCCTTCAACATCTAGTGCTCCTATTCCAAAAAGCATGTGACCAATGAAGGTGGGACTTAAATTCATCCTCCCTCAATGGTAGCCTCAATACCTACCTATACCACTCCCCAAGTCACAACAACAATGCAACCTATTAGTAATGTGATTCCTTCATTGAGAATTCCTACTAGCATCCCTAGTTCCTATGTGGCATTGAATGTTCTATCTTTTGCCATGCTACCACCTATAAGCATTCCATTCATTTGTCCTACTAATACATACACTTCCTCATCACTTTCACTTCCACCTCATACCACCTACATTGATCCTCTGATAACACAACTTTTCCAAACTGTTTCCTCCATGCAAAAACTATATAAGTTGATAATCCAACCTCACAGATCCCAATGAGCACTTGCAAGAAAATAACCTATCACCAAAGGAGATCAAGAGACACAAGAATGGAGCTCTGCAAACATGAAGCAAAAATGCATTACCCGAGAAGTTAATAATTACAAAAAGATCAATCCTTAAGAAAGGAGATCAAAACCCTAAAGGTGAGAACCCTAGGAAGAGGATTAAATTAACACATGAATGACAAGTGTCAAGATTGAACGAGACAACATGACTAATTTAATAATGCATAAATAAAGTTTCCTAAGTTTAGCTTAAGTGAAATAAAGTAAAGGTGACTTAATTAATTAATCAACATGATTAAATTAATTAAGTAAACAACATATTACTTTAACAACCCCCTTTAAGATGAAATTTAGGGAGAAGTTAAGAAACTAAGGACAAAAGGCATGAAAGCAAAGATGGGTCCTGACAACTAGGCCATATGAGGTACCCATATATAAATGTAAAAGATATCTCACAATAGGAGAAAAGGAGAAAACCTCATGGGGAAAAATCCTCTCCAAAATAGAGAAATACAAGTGAAGAACTAAGAAACCTCCAAACAAGAGTGAAGGACGAAGAAGCCTCCAATCAAGAAGAAATTGTCCCAAAAGATAGGAATAAAGGATGAACATGGAAAAATCCACTAAATCATGATGAAGCTACAAACACTGTCATAGAATGATTACTGAAATGTTGAAAAAATGAATGCATGAATGTCCATATGGTAAGTTCCCCATCTCACCGAAATGCATGGGTAACCAACCACTGCATCCGCCTAGTACATAGGAACAAATACTATATACATAGCTCACTACAATGCGAAACCAAAGAAGCATTAACACCAATAGTAGAAACCCCCCCATAATGCTGACAAGGGAGAGGTGTGACAGGTACACTGAAACTAAATGTTTGAATGTAGTACATTATAAAGAACCAGGAATATCTAAAGATGCAATCATGAAAGTACAAGCAGATAGAAAGGATGTGAAAACAAAAGTCACATACACATGAGAAAGGTATGAAGGAAAAAAAATACAAACATCAACCCCCGTGGCACTTTATATCATAGTGAGAGTACAACAAGGCACAAAGTGATGTGTAAGAATCCCAATACTACACATACAAAGTTGAGGCATTTTATTTCAGTGTGTTTACAAATGATAAATACATGCAATGTGAGCCCATAAGGTCTAAAAAGGGACAACAAATAAGAAGAAGGATTTTTGGAAAAAATAAAAATAAAAATTGGAAACCACCTATACCACTATGAAGAAATCAGAAGCAGCTTTATGATGATATCTCATTTTCCCATTTTCGATATTGTATGCAAAATTTATGTCAAAAACATTGAAGGCAACTTTAGAAAAGAAGATCTGACTTTTACTAGAAATAATAGGGACCTGAGAAAAAATATCCAAAAAATACCTACACCACTGGAAAGTACTTTGAGTCCTCTTTCTGACAATATATCATTTTCCCTATTTCGACATCGTGGGCAAAAGTTACAGCCTCTGGAAGAAAACAACTCTCAAAGGGCAAAAAATACAGTTTGTGGCATTAAATTTGATGGCCATATGACCGTCGCAGCAAAAATCCAAGCCTAAAATTGACGGCCAAATGGTCATCACCGCATTTGTATAATTTGAATTTTTTTAAAAAAAATTATTAAAAAACAATTAAAAAATTGTACATTAATTATTAAAAAAAATTGGTATTGGCGGGTTTCGTACTGCAAACGGCGGTACTTTCAAACTACTAGCAACCTAACAATCTACTGGCCGATGTACAGGGGCCTGTAGGCCTGCGTACATAGGTACCTATGGGTACCCCATATGAAGCCCGCAAGCCTTTAAAAGGCGTTTTTTAACTTTTTTTGTTTTTGTGATTTTTTTTTCAAACTTTCAATAAAGTTTTTTCGAATTTTTTTTTTTTAAAACAATTTATGGTAAAAAATTTAAAAAACTAATAAATTAAAAAAATATTCAATTTGAGAAAAAAATTCTCAATCCGCGTGCAGACGGTCGTATGGGGCCATACAAGCAATACAATTTTGCCTCAAAGGACAACTGCTCGGATTTTGACAAATTGACAATTGATCTTAGGGTTTTTGAGCCTTCTAAGTGTGATGGTGATGTTCATTTTAGCTCAAAATGCTCCAAAAAATCAGACACCCCGTGGATCTAGCAAAAAATCCCTTTCTTCAAACCCTCACAGATCTAACAAATAGAAGCCTATTTTGACAAAAAAAAGGTCAGTCTTGACTATTTTGATAGCTTTGGATTCAATGGAAAGGTCTGATTTGACCCTAGATGCATTGAAAAATTGTTTCAAGGAAAGATCTCACAAAAAAGGAATAAGAAGCTTGCAGATCTAGAGCTCTGATACCATGTAGAAGTTGATAATCCAACCTCACAAATCCCAATGAATGCCTACAAGCAAATAACTTGTCACCAAAGATGATCAAGAGACACAAGAATGGTGCTCTACAAACATGAAGCAAAAATGTATTACCTGAGAAGTTAATAATTACAAAAATATCAATGCTTAAGAAAGAAGATCAAAACCCTAAAGGTGAGAACCCTAGGAAGAGGATTAAATTAGCACATGTGACAAGTGTCAAGATCATTATGAATGAGATGACATGACTAATTTAATAATGCATAAATACAGATTCCTAAGTTTAGCTTAAGTGAAATAAAGTAAAGGTGACTTAATTAATTAATCAACATGATTAAATTAATTAAGTAAACAATCTATTACTCTAACAAAAACAAATCTCTTCCATCAACCAAAATCAGAATGGACCACCCACCTATTATGTTTGAAGCAGCCCTCTATTTTTGGAAATATTGTGAACATTGATGCCGCAAGGAGTAGAGATGCCTAGATTGGAGAAATATGGAGGGAAGGGAGATCCTTCTAACCATGTCAATGCCTATACCACCTTATGTAGTGGCTTTGTCCTTGATGATAAAATATTAGCAAAATTGTTTCCTAGGACTTTAAAAGACAGTGCATTGGAATGGTTTTCCTCTTTACTAAGCAATTAAATTCATTCATTTAATGAAATTTTTGATGCATTTATAAATCATTTCCAAGTGCATATTGCTCCTAAGAAAACCTTAGCTGATTTGATGAGATGCAAGGAAAATGACAACGAAAAGATAATTGATTTTATTTCATGCTATTAGTCGATGTGGATGTCAAATTCTGCATTTTCTCAAAACACACATTAGTATTTCCATTTGAAACAAAACAAAATAAGAACATCCCTATGAAATAATGAAACATGTTAATCATGCAATGAAAGGAATCAAGGAAACTAAACAAAGCATATAAAAAACATGATCCAACTTTATCTCATAGTGGATTGGTGCTTCTATGGAAAGAAGCCCTTTACCAATCCTTTGCTAAGCTCCATGATGAAGATGATTTGAGTATGATATGGAATGCTAAGATATGGATTCAAATGACAATGATATGGAGAAAGATCTAAAGATTGTGGAGGATTTAAACAATAGAGAAGCTCTTTATTTATAGAATATAATGATAGAAGAATGCCAAACATGGAGGATGTGGGACTAAAAAAAAACCAATGAAAAGAGACCACTTGTCAACTTGTGATAGGTTGAGGAATGGGCACATTTTGGTCAATGTGCCAAAGAGGGGGAGATTCAAATTTGAATTTGATGACAAGATGAGTTAAATGTTGAGTTTGACCTTTGTAAAGGGACATGTAAGAGCTTATTAATTGCTTTGTTGGATGTACATGCCAAATTGGGGAGAGATTCAAACTTGGAGAATATTCTACCTTTATGCCAAGTTGAAAGTAAATAAAGATTTTGATAAATCAATTAAATGCAATTTCATGTGCAAGTGGCAAAATCTAGATAATACAAGTGATTAGGATTAGCATTTAATCATGGTTTAGATTAATTAAGATGATATTAGATGCTCCATTTGACTTAGATTTAGGGATTTAAATCAAATCAAAGGGAGATGAAAGATGATGAAGATTTAGTTAAATAAATATTTTATTTATTTAGCTAAGGGGGATAATGATAGGATCGAATTAAATAAAGTTAATTTATTTAATTTAAATGGACGATCCTTAGAGATTAAATCGAATGAACCTGATTTATTTGATGAATGGAATATGATTATGCATGATGTAAATTTTGTGTGTCTACAGTCGCTTTATTCCCAAATTGATGTCAAGGTTCCTGACCCACATCTTCAAAAGATGTTCATAAAAAAATTACAAAGTAAGATTCAAGACAAGTTGACCACGATGAAATTCCCCTCCTTCATGCACTTGTGTCCTACCCTTTGTGATTATCAAAATTTGGTTAGTAATCATGATACCAGGTCCACTTCTAGCCAAACTAAGAATCTAAACTTGCACATCAAAACAATTCACAAACTTTTAGAAAATAAAACGAAGGGTTCTTGCAATTCAATCCCCTTCCTCCACAACCAACTCCACCTAGCAATAACCAAGTACCTGTTCTTAAAACTGTGGTGCCCTTTAGTTATGGAGACTCGAAAAGATAATTCACACCTTTACCTAACACCCTTCATAACACAATGTCTCAACTTTTACAACAACAAATGACTACCTTTCCTGCCATCAAAGAACCCAATCCTACTAAGCCTTTACCACCCAACTTCAAATCTAGTGCTTATTATCATTATCATCACCAAAATGGACATGAAATAGAACATTGTAAGCATCTTAAACATCTTGTGCAAGTCCTCATTGATTCTGGTCATCTATCCATTTTGGGTGTCAATGATCAAGGCAATAAATCAGTTGCCCCTCAAAATCAAAATTTTCAAATTTTCACCAATCCAATGCCTAAATATAATATTTCATTTGTCAAAGCTAGTGAAACCTCAAATAATGATGTGATGAATGTTGATATAGATGATGAAGAACACGATCCTCTTCCACATATTACACATGTTAATCATATGGATGAAATGGTAGGTGTGATAGATGTTATCCCTCGATAGGGCCAACCTAAGAACTCTCTTGATATTGCTTTCTCCTCTAAGGACATACTAAAAAATTTACCCTATGGTCCTCTTTACATAGCTATTTGTATCTATGATAAGCCCACTAATGGGATATTAATAGATCCTTCTTGTGGAGAGAACATGATCATCGAGGAGTTTTTAGTATTACATGACCTTTATCAAGATGACTATGAAAAAAAAAAGCATGGATCAAGATGCATAATGGTTTTGTTTTCCCTACGATCATCAATTTTCCTTCCACTACAAATAGGGCCAAAAACATCAAATGTTACATTCTCTATCATCATGTAGTCAAACCAATTTCATTTCAGCTAGGCCATCCATGGCTTCTCTCAATGAAAGTTGTCCCTTCGGTTGTTCATAAATGCTTAAAGTTTCCACTTGACAATGAAATATTTACTATCCACCACAGTGGCTTTAACCCTTTGTCTTCCAAAGGAATATTTTCCTTAGAATCCTTTTGGCCCAAGCCCATTGAACCTATAACACCCCGACAAGACTTCTTTTTCATAGCCTATCAAAAATTTAAAGCTAAGAAAATAGCTAAATTGTCTCTCCACAACATGTCCCCACCCACCTCTCAAACTCCTATCATAGATGAAACAATTCTTTAACCTAAACAAGAACAACATAATCAAGATCAACAAACAACAAACACTTCACCCATATTGTTTGAACGACCAAGAGACAATGATAGCAACCATGTCATGTTGCCTCACATAAAAAAAGTTTACAAAGAAAAAGAGAAAGTGGCTAATCAACCTCCTATGGTTCCTTTCATTCATACCCTTTGGAAAGAAAAGCAACCTATGGTTGATCAACCCGCTCTTCACCAACACAAATTCAAAATTAAATCAAAAGAAATAGAGGTACTTAGGAGCATACACAGACGTCATGCACTTGCTTGTTAATTGTATATGAACCTACCAATGAAAATAAAAACCTGAACTTGACATAAGCAATGCATGACCATATCCCTACTCACCTTCCACAAAGTGATCCAATACAACTATCACAACAAGAGGAGCACTGTTGAGTATTATCATTTGTCCTCCTATTGTGATTAACTTTGATGATGATGAGGAAACAAATAAGATTGAAAAAGAAGTACATAATGAATTGAACACATTGTTTTCCTCATTTATGAGCTTAACTGAGATATCTCCTATACAAAGTGATGAACCTAGTACTTCACCTAGTTTGTCACTTGTTAGTCCCTTTAGCTAGCTATTCACTTTCTAAATTCAATGAACATGATTTCCTAAGGCAGATGACTTATTAGACGGTTGACTTGCATTTTCCTTACTAGTCTTCTACATTTTCTTTTTTTTCCTGCATGTGCATAATGTGATCCCCCATGATGTTCTCTCTAATTCTCTCTCTCTTAGTGACTAAATCATAGATTTTTGGGGTTCCTATAGAATTTTCTAGCTCTTCTAAGGTTTTTGACCTAAAAGGAGATAGATAGGGCCCAAAAATGCTAAGGGTTCGTTCAAATTATGTTATGTATGATGTTGTATAATCTAAATGAAGTAAACTAAATGCAATTAAATGATCTAAATGAATGAATATGAATGTAAAACTAAGATTTAAACTATGTTTGAAAACACACTATGATACACAAACAATGAACTAAAAGATGAAATAATGCAGAACATAAAGAAATGAGATGAAACAGAGTGCACCTAGGAAATGTTTGATGAATCTAGAATGTCGTGAATACTGACTGAGTCCTACTAGTAAAAAAGTGTCAGAAACTAGTTCTTGACTGTCGGGATCTAGAATCTAACAAAATTCATATTTCCAGTCTTAAGGTGGGACTCATTCACCACTAGTGGTGAATCAGTCCTCTCCCAAAATTCTAAAAAATCAAGAGATAACTCTACAACACCAGATCTAGAAATCTCTGATTGTCAAGTTGTCGAAGTTGATTCTATAGGAAACAGACATAAATCCTTCTCCAAGCTTGAAATATGAATGATTTGACTTGAAGCACCTAGTTGACTTGTTTACCAATCTTCAACACCAAAGATCTTGTTAAATCTGCACACAAAATTCTACAAAAACATATACAATACAGGAAAAATGGTTGAGGGTTAGCAAATAGTGGTTTTCCTTGGTCAAACCCCACTTTTGGTAATCAAACCCTTTGTTAGTTCTCAAAAATGTTGGTTGAAAAACCACAAGAGGTTGCCAAGCTCTTGATAAATTTTAGGCTAATGAACAAGGCCAATTGATGTATTTGAACCTTCTTCTCTTCAAGCTCTACTAGACCTAGGTGGGTATACCTAATGTAAGTAAAGCATACTTAAACCATGTATTTCCTACTTATGTAATCTATCCACAATGGAAATTGGAAGTGGAAAGATGCAAGTCTAATTTGGTATAAATTGTATAAGCAATATCAAGGTAAATTTTATGAATATGTTCAGTTAACAGATGTGAGGTTTTGAAAATAAATTTGATAAAACTAAATGATGAAATGGATAATACCAGTGCCTTGTTGGGTAAATGGAGTCAAATGAAAATCTAAGAGGAGTAACTCATTTTTGGTAGTAACTCTAACTGTTTGGCACACTAATATTGGTTTATAACTTGTATAAACATACAGGCAGGTGATTGGCAAACTCTACTTACTTATCTAGCTGACATAACCAAGTTACTTATAATTTATCAAAGGATTTTAATCTTTACCTGAAAGAACCAACTGAATAAATTATGCAAGAACATAGATAACACCAAATTTGAGACAAATTGGCAATCCTAATTATATGGTTCTTCTTACTAATCCAAATAATACTTCCAAATTATTGTGATTGACTAGAAAGATTTTAATTCCTTTTGGGAAACCAATTAATCATATCACACAAGTATAATAAATGTGCATTGATAAATTGAATATATACTTGTTATACCAATTTAAATAATAAAGAAGCATTAAAATGGAGACAACCAGATAATTGAATAACTTCAACAAACAATTGATACCAAGATAATGCCACAAAATCAGAGATCTTCATTGACTTCACCAAAATATTGCTTGCAAAATAGTCTTTCAAAATATAAACATTATGGAACTTTTCTTCTATCCATTAATTATCCCTATTCTACTACTATCTTCTCCTATATCCTTCTTTTGGATTTTTGAATTTGTGCTCTTGTGAACTTTGCCATATTTGCATTCAGTTTTGCAGTTTCTAAGAGGTTAGGGTCCCCAAATCTTTTGATCAAAAGGTGTCCAAATACTTGATTTGGATTTTCAATTACTGTTGGCCTCTTCTCATGAGGTTATAATGATGAAATAAGCAATGTATCCTCATCTAGATTATATCCAGACCCTGAATATATCTTATCAATAGCCTCCTCTGTTAGGTTCATTGTTGTATCCCCTCTTTTTCTAAAACTGTCAAACACAATTGCAGAGCTCATATCCCATCTTGGTAGTAGTAATACCCCAGCCTCTTGGAGTAACTCTCTACCTCTTTCAGGAGTGATGGATTGCATCTCCCTGTCAACTTATTTTTTCAATTCTTCTAAGGCAGCAACTTCCTTCTCAAGAGTAATGTCTTGCTCCTTTTTTCTTATTTTCTTCCCCTTATAATCATAGACAAATGATTTTAATTCAGGAGTTTTAACAAAATCATTATTAGAAATGAATTCATGGCTAGCCTTGACCCTAATGTCATTAGATAACTCATCTGATATTTCAAGTTTCACAAGTTCCTGAGGGGGCTCGTATTGTGTAATCACAAAGGCCTTTATCTATTCCACTAGTTGATCCTCTTCATCATTATCTTCATCACATCCTTCTTCTTCACTTTTGTCACTAGAGAAACATACATCAGGGGTGGGTTGTGAGGGTATGTGTTTCAAAGGCTCCACATCCTCAGGTTGCATTCCTCAGTGAATGCATAGGATGAAGTGTGAACCTATAATTAAGGTCGGGGACACTCCATGGACCAATTTGAATCACACTGTTGAGATTCACAAGTTACGGGAAAGATTCACAAGCAATCAAACTAGTTGTTAGGTTTGAAATTATTCCAGTGTCGATTTAAGAAACTAACACTAAATTCAGAAGCAATAACTTTCTAGAAAAATATCCAATCATGCTCAAATCTTGGAATAAGGAAAATGAGCATGTCCACAATGTAAAAATAGATCCATAGGGCCTGGTGAGAAATTATGATGAATCCACCAACTTGAATTGAACAAAGAACTGAACAAGAACTAAAATTGAAAGGAAATATTTTTGGTTGATGCAATATTTTCAAGAACCAAGGATGCTCATGCATCAAACATATAGGGTTATTTTAAAAGTGAGTCCCTCACTTTTCTAGGGCTAAAAGAAAACTGATACGATCTACCCCAGCCTAAGAAATCCAAGAAGAATCCACCACTCGTCTTCCTTTCCACTTCACAAGATATTCTTTGTACTTTGTTCCACAAATTTTCCTCCCATCTCTAATACCCAAAATTTCTTCAATCTCATCTGTCTTTTGTTTAGGAAATTGATTCTCGAATTTTTCCTTACTGTCTTCATTGAATTTTGCTTCATGGTACTGATGTAGATCTGCAATGTTGAATATAGGTGATATACCCATGTCATCCGGTAACTCTACTTTATATGCATTTCCTGAATCAAATTTCTTCAAGATCTTACAGGGTCCAAACTTTCTCATCTTCAGCTTATTGTATGTGCCAACTGGAAAATTGTCCTTGCTCAAGTACACCATTACTTCATCTCCAACTTTAAAATCCTTATGTCTCCACTTTTCATTTGCTTTCTCCTTATACTTTTGCTTCATATTTTCCAACTGCTCCTTCACTTAAGTATGCACTTTCTTCGTATGTTCTACAAATTCCTCTACTTCTGCACTCCCTTTATCTTCCATACTAATGTTTCTCAACTTTGATATACCTCTAGGATGAACTCCAGTAATAATCTCAAAAGGTGTCTTTCCAATACTCCTATTCATTGAATTATTGTAAGAAAACTCTGCTTGTGCAAGAACTAAATCCCAACTTCTTGTCTTCTCTCCAATCAAGCATCTCAACAAATTCCCCAAACTCCTATTTACTACCTTTTTTTTCCATCAATTTTTGGGTGAAAAGTAGAAGAGAACTTCAAATTTTTCTTCAACTTCTTCCAAATTGTTCTCCAAAAGTAACCAACAAATTTGTATCCCTATCTGAAACAATACTCTTAGGTAACCCATGCAATCTGACCACTTCCTTGAAAAACAAGTCTACTACATTTACTGCATTTGTTGTTTTCTTACAAGGTATGAAATGTGTCATCTTAGAAAATCTATCCACCACCAAAAATATAGAATCACTACCTCTTTGTTTCTTCGGCAAAACAAGTATGAAATCCATGTTGATATCTTCCCAAGGTCTCACTAGAACTATCAAAGGTTTATACAATCCAACATTCTGACTACTTCCTCTTGCAACTTGACAAACTTTGCAACTTTTCACAAATATCCTAACATCCTTATGAATCTATGGCCAAAAGTAATTATCACTTACCAAGGCTATTTTCTTATCAATCCCAAAGTGTCCTGACAAACCTCCATTATGTTTCTCTTTCACCAAGTTATCCCTCATTGAACTCTAGGGTATACACAACTGATTACCTCTGAACAACATATCCTCCTAAATAAAATAATCCAACCACTGACTCTTATCCTCCAAGACTGGTTCTTTACAAGCTCTCCAAGGTTCTACAAAATTTGGGTCTTCCTCATACAAGTTCTTCAATTCACCAAAGCCTAATACCTCCACTCTCATTTCCATCGGTAAATTCCTTCTCCTACTCAAAGCATCAACAACTCTATTTGACTTTCCACTCCTATGCTTCAAAACAAAATTATAACTCTATAAGAATTCTACCCATCTCATGTGTCTATGATTCAACTTTCCTTGACTATTCAAATATTGCAAGGCTTGATGATCCATATACAACAAAAAATCCTTAGGCAACAAGTAATGTATCCACTTCTTCAAGGATTGAACTAAGGTGTAAAACTCCTGATCATAGATAGAATATCTTCTCCTAGCATCATTCAAATTCTCACTAAAATAAGCTACAGATCTCCCTTCTTGACTCAACACTGCTCCAATTGCATTTCCACTTGCATCACAGTCTACTTGAAATACCTTATTAAAATCTGGTAAATCCAACATAGGCTACTCAATCACCTTCTGCTTCAACAACTCAAAACTTTGATATGCTCTAGATGTCCACTTAAAATCCTTCTTATCTCCAATCATTGTTTCTATCATAGGACTACAAATAGAACTAAAATTCCTAATAAACATTTGGTAGAAACTAGCCAATCCACGAAATGATCTTACCTCTCCAATGATATCTGGTGTAGGCCACTCAACAATTGCTCTTACCTTCTCAGGATCCATCTTCAATCCATCCACAGATATCACAAATCCTAGATATATCA
The DNA here is from genome assembly GCA_007258455.2 of Sequoia sempervirens. Lineage (NCBI taxonomy): Eukaryota > Viridiplantae > Streptophyta > Pinopsida > Cupressales > Cupressaceae > Sequoia > Sequoia sempervirens. Next base: position 851,438,194 of record VDFB02281492.1, on the reverse strand, counting down.
ATTCCTCCTTCATGAAACTACACTTCTTATTGTTTATCAGCAACTGTTCTTCTCTCAACCTTTGTAAACCTTGTGTTATATGCAACAAATGTTCTTCTCTACTCTTAACGAAAATCAAGATGCCATCCAAATAAACAATCAAAAACTTACCCCATAATTTCTTCAATACCTCGTTCATCAGCCTCATGAAAGTACCCAGTGCATTTGTTAGTCTAAAAGCCATCACCAACCACTCATATAATCCTTTATTTATCTTGAACATTTTCTTCCACTCATCCCCTTCTCTAATTTTTATCTAATTGTATCCACTCTTCAAATCTATCTTTGTAAAGTATTTAGCTCCACTCAAACAATCCATAATGTCATCCATCTAGGGAAAAGGAAATCTATACTTCATTGTGATCCTGTTTATGAGTCTAGAGTCTGTACACATCCTCCATTCTCCATCCTTCTTAGGTGCTAACACAACAGGTATTGTATAGGGACTTAAAATTTCTCTGATCAAACCCTTTCTCAACAATTCTTGCACTTTTCTATTCAACTCTTCATTCTTTGTAGGTGTCATCTAGTGTGTTGCTTTATTAGGAAAACTAGCTCTAGGAATCAGATCCATGCAATGACTAATACTCCTTATAGGTGATAATATATCAAGTATATTATCTAAAATGATTTCTTCATACTCTATCAACAACTCCTTTATCTCTTTCGGTTGTTCTTCCACATGGTTCAAGTCTTCAACCTTCTTAGGAACCAAGGCATAGCACATATTCTCATGTCTCAATCCATCCAAAAATCTCCTTCCATCAACCAAACAAACTCTAGCACTCATACAAACCTCAACTTTAGGAACATCCTCCAATGGAAAAAAATTTTGCTTCATCCCATTAGCAACAATGGTATATGTATTCATCTTTCCATCATGAAGAGCCTATCTATCATACTTCCAAGGTCTTCCCAACAAAACATGGCATACATCCATAGGTATGATATCACACAAAACTTCATCATGATAATTTCCTATCTTCAATTTCACTAAACATTGTTCACTTACCAGTAACTTATGGTCATCTTGAATCCATGCTATTTGATAGGGATTTAGGTGTTTCAACCTTTCCAGTTTCAGTTTGGTCATCATCTCTTCAGAAACCAGGTTCTCAAAACTTCCACTGTCAACAATCACTTTGTAACACTTACCAGCTACCTTGTGTCTGGTCCAAAACAAATTCTTTTTCTGCAACGGTTCTTGCTCCACCTCACTTTGATATAATACTCTTCTATTCACCAACACTTCTCCATCTTCTAGTTTATTAGATGATCTAGCATGATCTTCCTCAACAAAAGTTGTCCTATTATTTTTTTTCTTTATGCTTGTCTCTCCTTGATTACATTCAAATGCTCTATGTCCTTCTCCACCACACTTAAAGCAAGTTCCCCTGAATACTCTTTTCTCCTTATCATCTCTTCTATAACCTTCATTCTGGTAACCACCATATCCTCCTCTTTAGTAATAATTTCCATCACCTCTATAGTATGAATCATCATTCTTACTAACTTCCTTATCTTTATTTTGATTTACAAAAGTTCCTCTTCCTCCTCCAGTAAAAATTATTCCTCTCTGAAATCTTCCACCTCTTCCTCTTTGTCTTTGCTCATGTATCTTATTCAGCTTCTCCTCTACTTTTAGGGCACACTAATATGCCTCTTCCACACTCTGAAACTTAATCAAATTTATCTCATCTTGTATACATGATCTCAATCCATTCACATATCTAGCTACT